>MU855750.1:12345-26089 GCA_033296695.1 Staphylotrichum tortipilum
CCCCCCGCCCCGCGCGCACGTTCAAATTCGCCATATCTGTGTGCCTCTCACAAGGGGAAATGCGGCAGCCGACCCTGCATGTTCCATCCCGTTCTAGCTCTCCAAAACGCCTCGAGCCTCGCCGGGCTTGTGTTCCGTTTCAGCTGAAATCCCCCGCCCCCATTCAACCCAGCCTGATGGGCTAATATCCGAAGCCACACCACCAATACCCCCGCCCAGTTCCCCATCCAGACTCCAAACCATCCCTGGCTCCCAGCCCCCCCCCCCCCCCCCCCTCACCTCTCCCCATCCATCCCGCCCCACCAACCAACCCAGACCAAAAACTATTACCATGACAAGAACCAACCCGCAACTCATAACCGGCCTTATCTTCGCCGTTATCCAAACCGCCGCGGCGCTCGCCCAATACATCCAAGTCAGCAGCTGGTGCAGTCCCCGCGTGACCGGCGTCTTCAACCTCACCGCCGGCTTCTGGTTCCAAGTCTCTTCTCTGTCATGGAACCCCGCATTATCGCATGCCGGTGCTGACACTCCCGGGCCTACGCGGGGGGGTGCAGGGGGGGAATGTGTTTCGGCTGGGGAGGAATTTTAGGAGGGAGCGGAATGGGTATGTGGATTATGAGGTGGTGAGGGTGGTGAAAGGGGAGGTTGGGGAGAGGGTGGAGAGGAGGGAGGTGAAGGTGCTGCCGACGGTGCTGAGTGTGTTCGCGGCGGCGTAGACGCCGGTTGGGCTGGTGGTGTCGGCGGTGCTGTTGGTGTTGTGTTTCCCGCCTGCGCTGTGTTGTGGGTGTTTCGGTGTTGGGGGGTGTGGTGGCGCAGTCTACAGGCGGAATTTTAAGGTGTCCGACACAGCGCGGTCGATTGCCAGCGACATGCTCGCGCCGCTTACCTTTGCGTGGAAGCTCGCGGTGCGGTACAAGGCTGGATCGGCGCCGCGGATGTCGAGCGCGCCCGGGTTGGAGGTGGCCGCGTGGTGCCAGTTCCTAATGAATTTCCAGGATGTGTGGTAGGGGGACGCGAATATCCGGTGGGAGTGGCGGCTGGCGACCATGATCCCGCTGGATGTCTACGGGGCCACCATCGAGACGACTATGGCAGATCTGCGGCTGCTGGCGGCCTTGGGCGGCATGCAGCCCACGGCGGACCCGGCTGTTCTCGCCCGCACCCGGTGCGGCGAGATGCTGGTGCACTCACGGCATCTTGTCCTCGGGCGGATGGTCTACTACCGCTCTGACGTCCTGCCGCGACTCACCAAACCCGTCCCGATCACGACCTCGAGGATCCTCCAATACACCCTGGCAGTGCACAACCATCTCGCGAAAAGAATGACGGCAGCCAGCACGTCTCCAAGCCAAAAACCTACGTTGAATCCCTCCCACAATATCATCGCGGCCCTCCTCTCCCGTCCGCGCACCGAATTCGACGCCCAGATCCACTGTTCCCAGGGCGACCTCGCCTGGCTCTTCACCATCGAAACCTTCAAGATCCTCTCCAACGGCCTGCAGTCGACGGACCTTGGTTGGGCGGCCGACGAGGCGCGCGTGTTCCTCGGTCCGCTGGGCCAGGGGGTGGGCGGCTGCTCCTGCCTGGCGTGTTGCCGGGAGTGGACAACGCGGAAAGCGCCGGTGCTCAGCGACGACAAAGTCACCATGAGCAACGAGCAGCGCAAGGAGCTGTGGCCGGCGCTCGAGGTGTGGGTGACTGAGTCGGGAAGCTTCATGACGCAGTCGGCAGGCGCTGCGGCGGCGCTGGGAAAGCTCATGTTTTCTGTGGCAGGGATGAATACGAGGTGGCTGGGCAAATGCAGTAAAGAGGTGTTGGATGAGGTGGCGGACTCGTTAGCGGACTGGGTGTCGGAGCAGGACTGGGGGAACGCAGAGCTGAGGCGGAAGGTGAGCAGCTCGTTGGCGGCGGCGTGGGGGATGTTGACGACCAAGGCAATCACTCGAACTCGGTCAGCTCAGCCTGCTCAGACTCTTGGGAGTCCAAAAGGACCGGCTGTCAAGGTGAACGTGGATCTTGTCAGAGCTGTCATGGCATATACTGAGGTGTGCTTGAAGGCAGTGCGGACAGAGATCGGGTCCAGCGGCATGTGGGAGGGGCCAGCCACGGATCCGTTTGACGATTTTGGGCCGGTGGTGTTGGGGGCGTGATGTATGTAAGCTGGGAGTGTACGGAGTGCCGTGTTGTAATATCAGCCACGTTTGGGTTTGTCTTGCGAGGTGTTCAGGCGCACTGGGTTTTGCTGAGCGAGCGAAGTCTTGGACTGGAGTGGGGACAACTCAGGGGCCGAGGCGATGACGCTCGGGATTTCGATGAGCGAGAAAAACCCAGCCGCACTCCTTGTTCCCCTTGATAAAGACGTCAAGCCTGATCTGAACCCTTCTCCAGGAACTGCACCAAGACAGTCAACACCATGGCCCAACCCCAAAGACTCGAGACGGTGCGCCGTCTGCAAACCGCCATAGCGACGGCCTACACCACCCTCGGCGCGTGGTAAGCCCCGAGCTCGTTCCATTCTCGCCAGGACAAGCATCTGACACCGCCTGACAGGTGCCTCGTCCACCCGTACTCAGTCATCGCGCTCGGCTTCACGCCCAAGTACGTCGCCATGTCCAACGCGACAACCTACCTCTTCACGCGCTGCTTCGGCGCGCAGGCCATGACGTGCGGGTTGGTGCTGGGCACGTCGGACATGACGGCCTTCAGCTTCACGGCCTTCGGGCTCGCCATGATCCCCTACATTGGGTGGAACTTTTGGTTCAGCGGCATCGGGCCGTCGCGGGGCATGGTCAACAGCCTGATGTGGCTCGATTTTGTCGGGAATCTCTTCTTCATGGGCGGGTCGCTGTGGTGCGGCCAGGTGCTGAGGGAGGAGGCGACGGCAGCCAAGAAGGGCGACGACGAACGACGGGACTTGCTGAGGGACTGAAGTGGCGACAGGGGAGGGAGAGGGAAAACGGCTGGAAATTGGATATTGGATTGGCCAGGGACGGTTCAACTCTCCTCAGTTCTGTTTTGATGAAGCCAATTCTCGACTCAATCTCGGGCAATCTCCCTCGCCAGTTGGTAGAAAGACTGCAGTGGCTCTACGTGCTGGACAGCGACGGCAGCTTGGGGCGTTTTTGCCACCAGGCCCCTGCCACGAACCCCCGTGGCCCCACCACAGCAGCTGCCGCTGGGGCACAGAACCCCGCACCCAACAGCAAGCAAGCACTCTGCCCCGCCACGCACCCCTCAACCCTGCATAGCCAACACATGACCTCATCTCCAGACGAATCTGCAAGAGGCCCTCTGCGCCCTGCTGCCGGCCCTGTGTGACAGCTTCTCTGCTGGAACCAAAGACACCATCGTTCGGTTCCGTGACCGCTCTTTTCTCGAACCACGATGGCTGGATCGCCGGCCATGGCGGCTAGCCGTGATCGGCACGCCCGTTGGGCGCCCACTCCACGTCGCAACCACGACCCCCAATGATCCCAGCTTCTGCTGCGACCACAGCTGCCGCGCTTCCCACGCTTCCCGCCACAGCAGCAGGAGGAGCTTATCGCGGCAAGACTAGCGGGGCTCATTTGCATTGCGACCAACCTGCCTGGCCCCTGCCCGCCGTCGCATCGTGCGTTTCTGCCCGGCCCGCGATAGAAACAGAACCAAAGTCACAGGAATCCGCTCTTGCTCGTCCGAAACTGTGGCCCACGGGTTCATCCCATCAAGACGACGCCCAGAGCTCCCTTTGAACGCCCAATCGCCCCACGTTGTCCACCTCTACCACCTCCGTCGCCCCATCTCCAACATCACCACGCTCCGCGTTTTGCCGCCAGGTCGACAGACCAGCCACACATCGCCATGGCTGAGCCAACAAACACCCCGATGCCCCCGAGCACGCCAGTCCCAGCATCCACCCCGCGCTCGACGTCTCCCGCCCCGGCCCTCCCCATTCTGACCGCGAGCGCCGTCCTGAAGCTGTCGGCCATGTCCTCGCCCAGCTCTCCCAGCGCCCCAGCCTCGCGCCGGTCCATTGTGCTCCATATCGGCGACCCAGTCAAGTACAACCCCGCCACGTACGAAGAGTTCAGCGCCGCCTTCGAGGTGATCCGCCCGAGCGCCGCCGAGCGCGAGCGCCCCGAGTTCATACGCGCCCTTAAGGAACGCCGCTGGGGTGACTTCAGCGCCATCTTCCGGCCGTTCTGGAGTACGGGAGGAGAGATGGGGCAGTGGGACGCCGAGCTGATAGACCTGCTGCCGGACACTGTCAAGGTCTTTGCCAGCGCGGGGGCAGGCTTCGACTGGGCAGACACAACGCTGTTGGGCGAGAAAGGTGAGTTGGCCTTGCCTTTTCTTCATGGATAACGCCCTGACCAAGCTCCCCGCAGGCATCATCTACTGCAACTCGGGCCTCGCCGCCGCCGAAGCAGTCGCCGACTTCGCCGTGGCCATGGTCATCTCCACCTTCCGGCACCTCCCCTGGTGCATGACCGCCGCCACGCTCCCCCCCTCCTCCCCGGCCGCCTTCCAAGCCTGCCACACCCTCGCCCCGCTCGCCAGCCACAACCCGCGGGGCCATACCCTCGGCCTGATCGGGCTGGGCAACATCGGCCAGCAAATCGCCGCCAAACTCGGCAACCCCGCCTTCGGCATGCGCATCGCCTACCACGACGTGATCCGCAAGCCCCCCGCCCTCGAGGCCGCCCTCAACGCCACCTTCCACCCCACGCTAGCTTCCCTCCTCAAAGTAGCAGACTGCGTCGTCCTCGCCACCCCAGCTTCCCCCTCCGGCGCCCCGCTCATCACACCCTCCACGCTGTCCCTCTTCAAGCGCGGCGCGCGCTTCGTCAACGTCGCGCGCGGCTCGCTCGTCGACGAGGACGCGCTTGCGGATGCCCTCGAGGACGGGAGGATTGGGGCCGCAGCGTTGGATGTGCACAGTGCGGAGCCGGCGGTGAATGGCCGGCTGGTGGCGATGGCGACGCAGGTGGATGGGAAGGGGACAGGGACCCTGCCGGGCCCTGGGAGGGTCATGCTGACGTGCCATAATGCTGGGGGAACGGTGGAGACGCATAGCGGGTTTGAGGAGCTGAGCATGAGGAATGTGATGGCGGTTTTGGGGGGGAGGGAGGCGATTACGGGGGTGAATTTGGGGGTTTTGAGGAGGTGATGGAGGAGGTACGAGGGGGGTTGGAGGATCCGGGGAATGAGTTGAAACGGAGGGGAATAAGGAAGGTGGGGGTGGATGGGGGCGAAGACGGTTGTGAGCTTAGACTTGAAGGGCATGGGTTTGGGTGCGCCTCTCTTATTTGCTTGCCAGATGATGTGTAGAATCTCTAGATATACAAGTACAACTATAAAACATGCCTCTGTTTCCCACGTCTCTAATGGTTGGTCGTGTACTGCAACCTCGAGGTTATGTCTGTGTGGATGCGGGCCGAAACTTCAGGGGTGATGGGGCGTTGAGGACATGCATCGCAGTCTAGACCGGGGTTCGGCAGTTGACATGTAAAACAGGGGAGGCTCCAACCTCGAGCTCTAGTTGACCTGCCGCTGGTTGGGGGTCAGCAAGGGACTTTGCTGGGGGCCAAAGGAGAAACAGAGATAATTGCTGCAGGTCTCGGATCAGGGGCTGCTTGAGTAGCATTCTGCGGCGGGCTCGGAGCCGAGAGTTTGTTGGTTGTGATCCCGAGGAAGCGGGGAGGAAGGCCGCTGAGTGGCATTTTGCAGGGCCAGGTAGATAGATTAAAAGCTTGTTGGCGCCGATATTGCTCAGAACACGGGACGACCCTTGACGTCAACTTCAACGTCGACTTCAATTGTTAGGGTAGCAAGTAACATGGTATAATATTGGTGCAGCAATTCGGCGAACTCCATGCCTGCTATCCGTTGTTGAAGAACAAAACTGTGAAAAGCAATTGTACATACAGTAACCCCGACCCCCCGCTGAAACGAAGAAAAGCAGACAACACATTGTAAAATAAATAAAAACAAAGACCAAGTCATTATTACGCCCGTGCCAAAAAAAAAATGGAAGATCACGTCCGTCTAGATCCCAGCCGTTCCATCCACGTCACACGAACACACACCCATTCCCAAAGGGTATCATCGTCTATCTCGGCGGGGCACCGCCGGGGTTGGGGCTCGCGGGCATCGCCGCCATCTCGACTGGGTTGCCCTGCTGACCGGCCGGCACGGTGGTGTTGTCCAGCTCGATGGCCTGGGGCGCGTAGGCGCCGGGCGGCGGGTACTGGGGTTGGTGCCCGGGATAGGGGACGTACCCGCCGTACTGCTGATGCATCTGTTGCTGCTGCATCTGTTGCTGCTGCATCTGCTGCTGCTCCGCCATCTTTGCCGGGTCGTAGTAGGAAGTCCGGGGGTCGTACATGCCGCCGCCGGCCGCGGGCGGGGACGGCGTCGAGAGGTAGGGGGTGCCCGGCTGCATGGGCGTGGCGCCGACGCTGCCGGGTGCGAAGTACCCCCCACCGGCTTGCGACATCTGTGGGGAGACGCTCGAGGAAGGGGGGTAGACTGGGGCGGCCGCGCCGCCTGCGCCGGTGTAGGGCGTCGGCTCGGCGGGCGCGACGGCGCTGTAGGTGGTGCCGGCGCCGGGGATGGAGGGCTTCTTGCGCGAGCGGATGATGAACATGGCGATGGCGCCCGCGATGAGGGCCACGCCGCCCACGCCGCCGACGACGCCGCCGACGATGGCGCCCGTGTTGCTACCGCCGCCGGAGGACGGGGGCGCGGTGGTGGACTGCGAGGGCGAGGAGGTGGTGCTGGTCGAGGTTTCCGAGATGGTCGACGAGGAGATCGTGGACGACCGGGTGGTCCGCGTGCTTGAGGAGGTTGAGGTCAGCCCGGCGGGCGTCGCGAGCATCGTGAGGATGGCCCGCTCGGTCCAGCACCGGTACATGCTCTTCTGGGGGGTGCCGGGCCAGAGGTACGTGATGCATTCGCCGAGGGATGCCGTCATACTGGGAGGTATTAGTATACGGGCCGCTCTCCATCACCATCCAAGGCCTCATCAGTCGCTTACCAGCATCCCGTCTTTGCGCCAATGGTGTCACATTTCCCACCCAAGACAGCTTGGTAGTCCATGCAGACGGTGAAGAAGGGGTTCTCGCCGCCCGACGACGAGCAGCCGACGACTTGGTCGGTGTTTGTCGCGCAAGTGGATGAGTTCGAGCAGGTGAAGGGGAGTGCTGTTCGGACCTGGTCAGCGCGAGTCCCGGGGACTCGGACACGTCTCAGACTCAAAACTCACATGCGCTGTCGGCACGCCATCCGCAAGTCGTGTCGTCCACCCAGGTGTTGACAGTCGTTTGTCTCCTCATCATGGCCCAGTCCTGCCTCCTCCGCGCCAGCTCCAGCGAGGGGCCATCGGTCGGCTTTGGCGTGAACCCATCCACGCCGTCGTGGGCCGAGGCTTGTGTCTGTCGTGGGACGTGGTGCGCTACCCCTCCCCCGCGATGGTCGAGTTCCTGCCCCAACAGCCAGTCTGCGGTCGCCAAGCGGCCCGAGGCGACAGCCAGGAGCCACAATTGGGAGCGCATGGCGGGTGCCGATCGCTCTGTACAGCGGGTAGTCCTCTGGAATGCGACAGGCAGCTGCGGCGCGGTCGAATTGAGCCTGGGCGGGCGTGAGGGTTTGGCCAGAGAGAAGCGCAAGGAATCAGGCGGGAATCGCGGTGCAGCAGCAACACCAGCACCAGGGCGCTCTCGACAGCGACGGGGAGGCGGGCAGAGGAAAAACGAGCGACGTTTTTGCGCGCAGGCAGGATTGCTGTGGTAGGATGCGTGCCACCAGCAAGATGAGGAAAAGCGCTGGGAGCGGGACCACGCTTGCTCGGAGGGCATCCCATCGTGGCTAAGCACGCCCCGAAAAGCTGACAGGAGGGCAGGGGGAGGGGGATGGGGGGGAGGGGGATGGGGGGATTGGGGGGGAGGGGAAAACTTCGCTGACAGGGGCCTCGATCAGCACCCATGCCCACCCACCGTCCAGATGCAAGGCAATGAATGCGATGAGCTCTTCCTCGAATATTATTATCGACCTCTTCATCTTCACTAACTACCACATGGCTCAGCACTTCTTCAACCTCCTCTGGGCGCGCGCAAGGGATGATGGAAGGCGCTGTTCCTCGTCGACTGTCGACAACATGCTCGGAGGAAATACGAGCCGCGCGAACGCGAAACGACAGCCACATCACTGCACGCCTCTGCGCCGTTCCACTGCTGGTGTTACCGTTGAATCCTCGGCGACCCTGAGCCCATTTCCCATGCAGGGTGCTGTGTGGAGAGACTTCCGCTGACCCTCCCCCAGCCAAAATAGATGTGGGTGGGCTCGTCGATCACCAATCGTCTGGGCCCAAGGATGCACCAAGCCTCGCCAAGAAGCCAGTAAACGTTGGGCTTGGGTCAGCCCTGGTGGGTCCAGTCTTCTATTCCCTGCTTACAGAGGCACCATGCCCTGTTAGATGCATGCAGGCTCCGGGCTGGCTGCCTAAAACTTTGTCGGCCCTGTCATGCGATTTTGTCAGCGAGCCAGACCACAGGCATGGTATGGCCATGCCTGCCAGATTCTCGATTCGAGAGCTCGTCTTGCAGCCCAGACACGACGACTTATGTAAGCAATCAACCCTGACAGAAACAAGCCCCGCAATTTACCATAAGGCTGACCCACCCCTGCGCGGGGAATGGCGATGCAGATGCACACACCCGATTGAGGGCCAGCGCTTGTGTGATGGCATCCTTCAATCATGTTTGGTGTTTCTGAGTATTGCTTCCTCCAGTTGGCAGAACGCTCCGCCCCATTCACAACCGATACAATGGATCCATGATGAGCTTGCGATCCCGGCCGAGGAACATTGTCCTGGTCGCGGAGAGAGCGTCAAGCGCCTCGCTCGCCTCAAGATGGAACTCCAAAAACTGAACTAAGGTACGGATTACAAGTAGCAAAAGGCAGCAATGCAACCAGCTGGACCTTGCCATCTGAACTTGATGTTGAGACGAGGGCGAGCTGGGCCCAGATTTGCCGACTTCGGCCCAGAGTGATGCGACCCTAACCCTCCGTGTTGACCCCACAGCAAAACATTTTCGCTCTGCGGAACCAGCAAATTGCGCATCATGACGGACTCGAGGCTGGGGTGAGCTGAAAATTCAATCAACATTTGGCTGGCACTCCCAAACGCTGCGCATTTCCCAGGAACCAAGTCCCCCGAATCCTCACCCGCCCTCACCACCACACGCCCACCCCCACACCCAGCCGCCCACCATGGCTGACCCCTGTCGCATCGTGGTCATGGCCAGTGGCAACGGCTCCAACTTCCAGGCCCTCATCGACGCCGTCGCCGCCGGCCGCATCCCCGACTCCAAGATCCTTCGTCTCATTGTGAACCGGGGGAAGGCCTACGCGACGACCCGCGCCGACCTCGCCGGGATCCCCTGGGAGTACTTCAACCTCATCTCGCACGGCTTCCAGGAGAAGGGCGAGAAGGATCCGCTCAGGGTGCAGGAGTCGAGGGACAAGTACGATGCCGCGCTGGCTGAGAAGCTGCTGCAGGGGGATTTCAGGCCCGATCTTGTGGTTCTGGCGGGGTGGATGTACGTGTTTGGGAAGCACTTCCTCGACCCGCTCGAGGCGGCCGGGATCAAGATTATCAATTTGCATCCGGCGTTGCCAGGTATGAATGAGCCTGTCTATATCTCCCCGATGTTTCAATGTCTGTGGCTAACACCTCCCCAGGGCAATATGACGGCGCCAACGCCATCGAGCGGGCGTTTGGGGACTTCAAGGCGGGCAAGCTCGAGAACGGCCGGACGGGCATCATGGTTCACTATGTCATTGCCCAGGTCGACCGGGGCGAGCCGATTTTGGTCCAGGAGATTGAGTGCCGCGAAGGCGAGGACCTGCATCAGCTCGAGCAGAGGATACACTCGCACGAGCACGAGCTGATCGTGGAGGCGACGGCCAAAGTGGCTGGCGAAGTGCTGGCCCGCAAGAGCAAGGCGCAATAAACCTGCGAAAGGGGGTTTGACTTCTTTGATATCTCGTGCCATGTAACGGGTCTCTGATCTTGTAGAGCAGTCTAAGGTACGTGTCTTCCTAGATTCAATGTGGCAGTCCTGCCTGGGGGGCGATCCTCAGAGTACCGTTGTTCTGAGTTGTAGAGCTGCCAAGCATAGATGGGTCTGGGGAAGCACAAGATACGGCCATAGGCCATAAGCCAGTCGCCCGCCCATCCGAGTGAGTGAACTGGACCGGTTCTAGGAACTCCCGGCCAGCTCTCCGGTCGCTTTGATTCTGCTCAGGCTGTGTCTCAAAAGCTGGGCGAGCAAGACCTAAGCCATGGGAATGATTGGCTGGGCTGGCTCAATGCGGTGCGTTTGGGGCGTCTGTGGCTCTTCATGACAACAAGCAAACATAGGAAACATCTTGCTGCTTGCATCAAGGAAAATGCAAGATTGCCGGGATCCTAGCCACAATGACTCGCTTCTCTGAACTCTAATCTGACGACCTCTGCACAAGCCGCGTTGTGGCAGTGGATCAATCCAATGATTTTGGCGTTGCGAGGTTAAGGGGGGCCCACTTGGCCTGGCTGCCTGTGTGGCCACCCACTGCTGCTTCTAGGCAGTGGCAGGCAGCAACCGCGCCAAACCTCCCACAACACCAGGGGGCTCCGCAACCACGATCATTTATTCAACGACGCGTGAGGAACAAAGCTCCCCGCGCTGTCCCTCTTTTTCTTCCCACCTCCATTCCCCGTCCCTTTCCCCCGTCGCTACCTCACACGTTCGCCAACGCGGCATTCGTTTGAGCTCCCCTTTCACCATGACAAGCGCGCCGGGCACCTCGCCAGCCATCATGGACCCCCAAGCTGGGTGCGGGCTGGCCCAGATCCCGCTGGAGACCCTGCTTCGCATTACATACTTCATTTCGACACCCGATCTCCTCAACGTACGATTAAGCTGCAAGGCTCTGGAGCAGCGCCTGTTCAACTTCTTCTCGCACGAGTTCTTCCGCAAGAAGCAGTTCATGGTCTCCTCCAACAGCCTGCAGGCCCTCGTCGACATCTCCAAGCACCCAAACCTGTCTCCCGTCCTCAAGCATGTCATCATTGCGACCGACCGACCATCCCGCCCAGGGTGGTCGCAGGACCAGTACAGGGCTCTCTTCGAAGTTGCCGTGGCAGACCACATGCACCTGATGGCCTCGGGCGGTCTGCGAGACATGCTCGCAGAAGCCTTCGCCCACCTGCCCAACCTCGAGACCGTCGACATGCGGGATTTCAACTCGCCTAGCCGTAACCGCGACGGGCTCTGGGCTGAATGGCGGAGCTACGGTGTCGTCACGTTGGCCGCCTCGACAAATTCCAACCCCGACCTTGGTCCCCGCGGGGACCAGGATCCGTACGCGACTCAGCTGTTTGCCGCCGTCACAGCTGCCTTGGCTGCTGCCCATGCGCGCCCAAAGAATCTCGAGGTACACATCAGGAACAAGCCGGCCACCCACTTTGGGGCCAGCCACTTTGGCCTCCACGACACCTCCTTCTACATTCCTCCGCACATAGAGCCAGCCATGGCGCCGCTCCTCCACGGCTTGCGATCCCTGCATCTCACACTCTGCCTCTCGCACGCCTCCAGGATGAGGCCCTTCATGTTTCAGAAGTTCTTGACGCTGGCCCCCAACCTCACCTGGCTACGCCTCAACTTCAACCGGTCGGGTCCCCCTGACGTCCGCGACCTGCTCACCTGGCTCGCACTCAAGGAGAACGAGACGCCCGCTGCCAGCTGGGACAGTCCGCCCATCCCGCTCCGCCACCTCGAGCGACTCGACCTAGGCGACGCGAGACTCACCGGCAAGCTGCTCCTTAGCCTCGTCACCAAGCTGGCTCCCTCGCTCACCTCGCTCTACCTCCGCCGCGTGTCTCTCGTGGGCCCCGACGACACCAGGGGCTCAAGCAGGGTTAACCCATGGGTGCCATGTTTGTCGGCCATGGCCAGAATCCCCGGCGTTGGCCTCCGCGTGGTGGATTTCGCCGAGCTCAAGCACTCCGTCGGCAACGTGTGGCAGGATTACCACGTGAGCTTCAAGCTCGCCGAGGATGCGCCCCTGGCGAAGGACTACAAGTGCTCTACGAGGGTTCTCAGTTTGGACAAGGCGCTGGCGCAGGCGAGCGCCCTGATGGTTGCGGTGTGGCCCCCCGACCCGGATCCTAATGCCATGGATGGTACGTTTGAGAGGCGTGATTCCTGTTGCTTCGCTGGGCTAGTGGCTAACAATGTTTGCAGAGGACGAGGACGAGGACGAGGACGAGGACGAGGAGGAGGAGGAGGAGAGTGGAGAGGAAGAGTCTGGTGACGACGAGGAGGACGGTGAAGACGAGAATGAATAAGAGGGGCGCCAGGATTTGAGAGGACGAATCTTGCCGCCAGCTGCTTCAGACTGAGCGCGGTCGAGGGGATGAAGGATGTTGACTGCAAAGTGGTCTCATTTCACACCCAATTTATGATACCTGGTTTACACCCTTCCCAGCTCTACGGGATACAGTTCCATGAATCTGCCTAGGCGCCCAGGTGGGGATGCGTTGGTGCAGCAACTCAGTTTAAGCAGCCAACATGGCCGTTTTCAGAATGGGGCTCTTCGTTGGCTCTTTGCATCGTCGGTTCTGGGCATCCCGCTCTGCCCAGGCCCATTCCCTTGACCGATGTCCATCGCCTCGACAATTCACCCAACTTCTGGCATCTCCCCCTCAACATCATCCCCAACCCAAACAACCGATCAGCAGCATACCAGCTTAGCATCCGTACTTCTCGCCTAAATCACGCGATGGCCAAAGCTTCTGATGCCAGCCTCCCCTCCGAACCCATAGCTCCCACGCTGACGCCCTCTGAGCCACCCCAACCCCATCCCAAAAGCGTGCCTCGCCCCCTTCTCTTCCCACCCTTCATCCCCATCAACGGCCTCTACAACTTCCGCGACTGCGGCGGCTACCCGATCGCGGGCCACCCCAACAAGGCCGTGCGGCGGGGCATCCTCTACCGCTCCGGGGAACCCTTCAAGATCACGGCGGCTGGCATCGCGGTGTTTACTGAGGCGGACATCGCCGAGGGAAAGCAGGCGAGGGGGCGTCAGTTGCTTAATGATCCACTGCTCCCCTCGGAAAAGACCGCGCCGGCGTCGTGTGTGCCATCGTCCTCAGCTTGTGTGGCGTGGAGGACAGTGTGGTGGCGGAAAAGTATGCGTTGACGGGGGTGGGGATTGAGGAGAAGGCACACATCAGGGCATCATGCTGCACCACGTTCTGTCCGTCCTCATTGCCACAGCCGCACTCGGGCCTTAAGCAGCCATACGTAAATGGCTCGCATTATGGGTATCAAGAAGTCGAGTTATTCATTCTTCTGCTCCAACGTGGGCATCTAACACTAGGGCCACTGCAGAGGAACTGCGTGTGCGAGGAGAGCAGACGAGAGAGTATGTATATGAGGTGGGGGGGTGACAGAGGAGTAAGAGGGCGTATGTGAGAGATGTGGTATGTGTGAGAGATGTGTGGTATGGTTGCCTTGACATGGATCGTTGGCTCAGCACGACAGATAACTGGCCCTCTCTCTGATGCAAATCGTGCCCTCTCCTTGTTGGTACTCAGAAATGGTGTAGGGATAGAGATAAGGGGGCGCCAGCCCCTCCCGCCCCTAAATGATTTCTTTTTGTCAGCCACACCACCGCAGTGGCCATGCAAGCACATGATCGAGATGGGATGATG
>MU855751.1:0-13022 GCA_033296695.1 Staphylotrichum tortipilum
TTACATAGTAATTTCCAAAAGTTTCAGCGCAATATTGTCCTCCGGACAGGATTATGTACAGACAGAGCAAGCTACCTGTCCAAGAATTATACACAACGAACATGAATATACCACAAGCACGCGCCTTTTGCTCCCCTCCTCATCTTCCTCCACGTCCTCCTTTGTCTCTTACCCTTTATTACCCCAGCCCGTCAACCAAACATCTCCCCACGTCCCCCCACCCACGTTTCACCCCCCCACCTGTTCAAGCCTGCCAACTATCATTCTTTACCACCGCCGTCGCGCACGACACAGGCACAGTATACGTATGATTCGGGTCCTTCTCCCACGTCACCGCGCCACTGCTGGCGACATTAATATACTTGTACTGCACGACCTGCCCCGCGGCCAGGCTCAGCGTCGCAAACCACAGGGGATTGGCCGAGGTGTAGCTGCCGGCGGAGAGCGCGACCGCCTTGGTGGGGTCCCAGTTGCCCAGCTCGGGGATGTTGCCGACGATCTTGATTGATTGGCCGAAGCTGGTGGTCGCGAGCTCGTCAAAAGTCACGGCGACTGAGGAGGCCGGGGTGCAGCCAGCTGTGGAGGTCCCGGCGGTGACGGTGACGGTTGTGCCGGGGACACAGCCGGTGGCACTCGTGTCGGTGGTGGTGGCGGTCGCGGTCGCGGTGGTGGAGGGCTGGGCGGTGCCAGTGGAGATGGGGGTTTGGTTGGCCGGGAAGGAGGTGGAGGTGGCCGAGGTGTAGGAGCCGGCGACGGAGGTGCCGTAGCACTGGGCGGGGACGGACAGGCCGGCGGCGCCCCACGAGGGCGGGACAGTGCCGGCGCGGCTGGCGGCGGCGGTGAGCAGCGCGGCGTACGACCAGGTCAGGTGGTGCGCGGACAGCGGGGTGCCGTTGCTGCGCGAGAACTGCTCGGTCAGGGACCCATCCGAAGGTGTGTACTGCGCGACCACGTTGACGTAGCCGTCGGCGTAGGCTTGGATGGCGTTGAAGAGGGTAGTGTAGGTGGACGAGCCGGCGGCGTAGGTCCCGGCGGTGACGGACGAGGAGAAGTCCTTGAAGAAGGCCAGCGAGGTGGAGGTGACGGTGATGGAGCCCTGCTTGCTCCAGACGTAGAGGGCGTCGTACAGCTGCTCGGCGGCGGCAAGGGTGTTGAGGTACCACGGGTTGCCGCCGTAATAGCTGTCCTCGGGGTAGCGGCCGACCGAGATGGCGGTGCCCTGGGCGATGCCTGAGTTGACGGTGTAGATGGAGCGGAACGAGTCGGTCACGACCTTGTGGTTGGCGAGGGCCTTGTCGCTGCAGGGCTGGAAGGTGGTGGCGTCGCAGCCGGCGGCGGGGTCAAACAAGTGGATCGAGGTCAGGATAGAGTTTGCGTCCTTGCCGGAGCGGCCGTTGTTGGTGTTGACTGAACTATTGTTAGTCTCTTTGTTGCACGGACAGTGGAATAGGCTTCCTGGACGTACTGTTCGAGATGACATAGTTGCTCGACGACGACCAGAACCTTTGGAGGAAGCAGAGGACCTGGGGGGCCACAGAGGTGCAGGCACTGCAGGAGGTGCCGAGGGACGAAGCGAGGGCGGCACCCTCAACCAAGGCTGAATATCAAGAGTCAGCATTGTGGCCAGGGTTAAGTGAACCGCAGAATATGGAGTCCATACCTCTGTGCTGACTGGCTACAGTAAAGAAGGAGCTGCCACTGACTTCCTCCCACAGATCAAAGCCGGTGTTGTTCCTGCGCGTGTTAGCCTAGAGTTTCGCGCACAGACTCCTCGCGACTCACCAGTACTGGCCGACATAAGCCAGATCGTTCTTGATGACGGGCCAGACAACGTTGGAGGCGGTCGACGTGTATCCGTTGCTGACCAGCCACTTGGCGTAGCCGATCAAGGCAATGGCGCGCAGCGCGGGGCCATCGCGTTGGGGACGACCTGGTACGAGTCAGCACCGCGTGGAGTAAAGAACCGGCAGGAAGCACCCACCCCAGGCGCCCGTGTACTGCGACAGGTCGACGTAGAACTTGGGCTCGGCAAGACCAGCACCATCACCGAGACTGCCCGAGGGGTTCGAGACGCCCTGCAGACGGGCCTGGGCGGCAATGTAGTTCTGGATCTGGGTCTGCAGGCCCGCGTCGTAGCTGTTTGTAAAGCGGTCGATGACAGCCTTGAAGACGAGGGCGGCGTCACGGGTCCAGGTGTACCAATCTGGGATGGTCAGCATCAGGGGAACTTGGAGGAGGGATAGCAAATCTTACAGTCGGGGTTCGACTTGTCAGGCGAGGCGACGACGATGCCCGAGGAGGCGCCGGAAGCGCGGCAGCCCGAGGCTCCAATGTTGCAGAGCAGGTTCTGCAGGGCGATGGGGCTCTCGGTGGCCAGGAAGGAGTCGGCGGAGCGCTTCAGCAGCTGCTGGGCATCGCGACGGGCGCGGCCGGCCTCAGGGAGACCCAGGGCTGTGGGGAACAGCACGGCCAAGGCGGCCAAGATATGGAGCTGGGACAGGAACCGCATGATGAGACGGGGCAGGGTGTGCTGCGGTGGTATTCAACTGGAGCCGTGGACGGGTCTGGTGTTTCGTGTGGAAGCCATCGGAGGAGAAGAGGTGGGTGGCATAGTTATAGACAAGACTCGCTTAGCCGTCATGACCGTCCATTCCATCTCTGGGCAGCTGTTCGAGGTGGCTGAGGCTGAGGGTTGGCGGGCCTCGGCGGGGTGGGAGGTAAGTCGTGAAGGACCGACATGGAGACTCGCCAGTGGTAAAGGACCGAATCGACGGGGTGGCTAGCGCGTTCTGGAAGACTGTTGCGCAGCTTGCCATGCGGGCGGCGTCGATCAACAAGGAGGGATAGGTCGATGGAAGCGAAGATCCACTTCGGCGGCGACCAGGCCTAGGGGCGTGTCTATTAGACTCGAGACCCGAGGGGTTGCGGCCCGCAGTAGGGCGTTGCGCACGCGAAGCTTGGCTGGAGATCTGAGCGCGGGCTTCGGGAGGGGGCGGATGGGCGGCCGGGGGCCGTTAGATTCTATGGAGCTTGCTCTTCTCCGTCCGTCCTGTGTTTCTGCCGAGCGTGCTGCAACCTCTGATGATTTTGGCGGCACCCATCCACGGCTGTGGCAATCACAGTCGCAACCAGAGCCGCCCCCATGACTATCGCCGTGACAGCCGCCCTCAGAAATCGTCGAGGAGTTGTTGCATTAGCGTGATTCGCTTGCGAGTGTTTTTGTGCGGTCGTGGTGTGGGAGAAAAGCCGAGCGGATGGTGCGGGGGTGGGGAAAATGCTTGTCTTGCGGAGAAGCGGGGCAGAATGCGGGGCAGAAGCTGCGGAACACACCCAAAAAGGGTCGCCCAGGGACCATGATTGGCTGCTACAGCGGCGCACGTGCATTGCCTGGCAGGGCCCTGACCTCGGCTCCTGCCTCTGCTGGGATCTCAAATCGGACCTTCTCCAAGCTCCAAAGCTGTCGTCGTCAGTCCCGACCAAGTAAGTCCGACCGACATGCGCCCTGGCTTCCAGTCCTTTCCTCTGCCGTCGACCCTGCTATGCTTAAAACGGGAATCTCTGCCCGCGTTAGCCAGGCACAGAACCCCGCTGAACCCTGTTCTCAACGGCCACCTGAGCCCCACGCGCCTCCCCAAACGGCGCGCCATCGGCCAAACCCTGCAGTGGCAGTCTAGCCCTCTGGAGACTCTCGAGCTTGGTTCTAACCCTCCCCAAAACCAGGTCGTAGCTCCAACACCCAGCCGTGAAGACGCCGCGGCCCCGAACGACCCGAGCCAGCGGATAGCTGCATTGCAGCAAGGTTTGGCCCACTGGGCAATCTCGTTGCGGGACGCCGGTCCTGAATGACGGGAATCTTATCCTCCAGTCCTGCCGAGTCGTGGGGAAGAGTATTTAGTTTGACGGCCCTTCGTTCCGTTGATCCCGGCCTCCCCGAGCCGGAGCGACGAGGGATTTCAAGCCCAAAGCCTCTACACACACAAGGTTGCATAAGGAGAATCCAAGTGGTTCAATATTCTTCGCTTTTTATGGGTTCCTCGGTCTTGTCTCTCTGCCTTCTGGCTTTCGCCTCTGCGAGCAGCCCAGGTCAGTCTTCGGCCTCGTTGCCTTGGCCAACGCACACCGGGGCCAACGCACACCGGACACGGAGAGAAGCGCGGTCCGGGTGGTGTTGTGAGCAGCTGTTGCGGGAAGCTTTCTCAAGCTTTCTCTTTTGCCTGGGGAGAGATTCCTACTCCCGGACACAGAGGGAGAGAAGTTGTCTCCCTCGCGCTGTCACAAATGCCTCTCCCTGGCTGCAGGCGGATGCAATTTCCAAGCGCGCGCCGCCAAGCACCTCGTGGCATGAGGCAGCGCACCTTGGGCACCCAGCCAGCCCTATGGCGGTTTCTTTTTTTTTTTTTTTTTTTTGGCTCCGTCCTGCCACTTCTCCTGGAAAGGCTGAATCCCCCTTGACCAAGTCAGCCACCCCGCCCAGCAGATTGCGCAGTTCCGGGATTGATCGCGCCGCCTTGTCATCATGAAGTCGACACGAGAGAGTTCCACTTCGTCGTCGCGCTCCCGATCAAGATCGCCGCCGCGCATCGACCCCACCGGCCCGAAGTGCCGATCCCCGGATGTACTCGTGTGAGTGGCCGAGGCCTGGTTGGAGATGCGGCCGCCCGTGTCCTCTCTGAGCCTCGAGGGGGCCTACGAAGAACTGCGGCTCGTCGATGGTGCGCAGCGGTCGTTGCTCAGGAGGTTGGCCCGGGGCCGCGGCGACAGCCCCGCGTCCTCACAAACGCACTCGAGTGAAGACTCCGCCTCGGAGACCTCCTGGTATGTCGGACACGAGTTTAAGCACGCTCGAGACTCGGAGGAAGATGAGAGCTCCCGGGAGGAAGCACCCTCGGATCAAGAGTTTGCCCAGTGGGACACCACTTGGGACACGCTGGCTGAGACAATTGCTCAGAGACCGCGCTCCAGGACCTGAGAACACCGCCGTTTCGGACCGAGGATGCGAAGCCTCCGGGTCGGAGAGAACGCCGGATCCGAGCGAAGACGATCAAGGCAAAGACGTGGAACGCGCCGAGGGCATAGGGATTGGGATTGGGGGCAGCGATGTCGCGAGCGAGGGCAGTCTCCACGCAAGGCCGGCCGAACTCTCGCCGGGACGGACACCGCCCCTCAATGCCACCAATCTCCCCTTGGACATCCTCCGCCTTGTCTTCGGCAGCTTCCAGGAGCCGACTGTGGGCCGCAGCGGTCACGCAGCCTTCTGGTCCAGATACAGGGCTGCGGCGAGCCTGGAGCGGCGCAAGACCGTTGGCAACGCGCGCCTCGCCTGCCGCCTCTTTTGCCAGCTGGCGAAGCCCTTCCTGTTCCCCGTGCTCCGACTCCAGGTCACCCAGTCCTCGCTCGATCTCGCTGACCGTATCTCCAGGTCTCCGCTCATCGCCTCTGGCGTCCGTGGAATTTTGATATCTCTTGCATGTTGGCCCCAGCACCTGGCCGACGAGAAAACCCGGTTGGCGCGGTAGCGCCTCGAGGCTGCCCCCGAGGACCGGCGCACGCTCGATTGGGCCGCCACTTATCCCAGCAGACGACTCAAGAGGCGCGTGCGAACCGGCTGGAGGGAGGCATTAAAAATTGTCGACGTGGCCCGCCTGGAGAAAGATTGGCAAAACGATGGCGCGGCCTTTGCCCCGGACGACGCGCATGACGCCACGTTCTCGTCGCAGCGGCGCCCCCTTTCCGAATACCGCCAGATCCTGGAGGACGGGTATCGCGAGTTCAGGCGTCTCCACCAGGAGCAGCTCCGCCTGCTCGGCGACGGGTCGTTCGTCAGGGCCCACGCCTCGTCGGTTGCCCGGATGGGGAACGTCCGAAGTCTGTTCATGGGCGATCGCATGGTTTCGAAGCCGAGATGCCCGCCACCCTGGCTCCGCACTCGCGACCCTACCCTCCGCCTGAGCGACGCTGAGCTCCTATCCATCTTCCTTTCCCAGCCCCGATGACTTGGAGAGAGATCGCGATCGAGGCCCGGGAGGAGCGTCCGCGCGAACTGCCAACAGCCAGGGTCCTCTGGGATTTGCCCATTACCTTGTTCGAGGCGGGCGCCCCGCTGCGTGAGCTCCAGGCGCGAGTCGCGCTGCGCTACGGCAACTTTTCTACGCTGTCCCCTGCCTCTTACTACCCGCCTAAGCGGGCTGCGGGCATATGGGAGGAATTGAGCACCGCGTGCGAACAACTCGAGATCTTTGGGTTCCTCCCGGCGATCCGCTACCAACAAACCCCCGACGACGACAAAGCCCACCTCGACGGCTACTCACGGCCGTCCTGGCCCGGTGCGGACCGCGCCGCCTGCGCCATCTCGAAGTCGATTTCTTGCAGTACGGTATGGACTATGAGCGGCTGTGCAGCGAGCTGCGGCGGCGTTTCTACCCCGCCGCCTCTTTGGTGCGCGGGCTGTTGGCCCTGCCGCGCCTCGAGCACCTCAGGCTCAGGGGCGTGGAGCTGCGGCAGGCAGAGCTCGAGGACCTGGTGTGCGGCGGGATTGGCAACCGCCTCGCAGCGCTCAACATACGCAACGTCGGTCGTGCTGCGGAGCGGCAGCTGGGACGGCGCGCTGGACAGTATGCGGGGGAAGCTGGCGGGGCGGGCGCGGGATCGAGGTGTGGTTCTCTGAGCTCCGCGGGGGAGGGGTCGACGGCGAAGACGCCCAGGAATCGTCGGACTCGTCGATGCAGAGATGGATAACCAGCAGCTATTGGGCGGAGCCGTTGGAGACAGCGCTGAAGCTCTCTGTGGGGGTGGTTGGAATAGGGAGATATGTGTTGGGGTTTGCAGAGGACAATCCGCTGAGGGAGGGCCGGGGATGGGACTTCACCTGAGCATGTAGGGCCGGACCAGCGGTAGTTTGGCAAGCGCCCACTAATACATATATAACCTTTTATCTCCACAGAACAACCTCATTCCATCGTCGACAGGATTCACATCTGCCGAGAATAAAACGACTGGCAAATTAAAAGCTCAAGCCCCGGCCGCAAGTTCCCGGCCAGCCCTCCCAATGTCCAGGCGGTCGAGGAGCGAAACCGCGGAGAGGCTGGCAACACCACTACTACAACTTGCGCACGGCAGCACAAACTCGAAAAAAAAGGGATTGCTGCAACGCCACGTTCTGCCGTGGTGAGTAACCCAGATACCGCGGGCACGATCTGGGGGTGGGGTACCGACCCGTCCCCTGGAGATATTGGCTGACTGGATCTTGGTCTGGTCACTACGGGTTGGGCGAAAGCGATGGCTGTTGGGAAGGGACTCAGACGGTGTTTGTTGGCACTTGTTACTACGTGCGTGGCGCGAGGCCGGAGAGATGCTACCTATGCGGGCGGCGCCTGGCCTGATTTGACGAGTCTGGGGCACCCGCCCAGTGTTGGATGGCTCCTGTTGGAGGAAGTTCGGGGCGCTATTGGGTGCTTGAGTGAGCTTCTGTTCATGTCAGCCGGCCCTTGGTTGGTTCCCCGTCTCGCGGGCGCAGGGAGTGGGTTTGGGCTGCTGGCGGTCAGAGACAAGGTACTATCATACGTCAACGTGGTGGTGGCTTGATATTCAGGAATGCACTGCACGGGCGTCAGGGGATTAGAATCCTGCGACGGTAGGTTGCCAGTGACGGCGGAAGAGCGTCCTGGTGTGTAGGCCCCGTTTGGTGATGCGTGCAGGACAGGGAAAGAGACTCCGGATGTCAGTATCAAGATCATCCGTGCTAAGGCCGTGCGTCAGCCAGGTATGTACCTGCTTACCGGACCTGGGACGAGAATGGGCGGGCCGAAGGTGGTAACTCGGACGGCGGATGCCGGGGAATGGCTAGAGTGTGGAAGTGGTTCCTGGTTGAGGACCTGGGGTTTCGTTCAGCCCCTGGTTCGGAGATGGACGCCCATGGCTGCGCTCCCTCAGGGACAGATAAAGATATGCATGCGAGGCAGCGGCGATGTAACTGCTCTCCCTGGCGGCCAACCAGCAAGACAGTGAGGGGTTCGTCATCCTCCACGACGGTGAGCATAACCCTCCATCTCGGCTCGGGTTGAGACATGCCGAGGGGGCTTTGATAGAAGGCTGCAACTCTCCTGCATGTTGATGATGGCGACCCCATGAAAAGGAGGCCCGAGTCCTCGCAACGGCGATGGAGACCTGGTCCTTGTCACGATGGTGGTGGTGATGGTGCTCGAGCCTCTCTGCGTCTAGGCCGGTCTAATCCCGGGTCTCACTAAACAGGTGGAGTGAGGGAGGGACCTGCTCTCACCAACGGGCCGGTCCGTTAGCGGTGAGCGCTGAGGTGAAGGGAATCCGCTGATCTGCGCGCTTGTTTTGTGCGGACAACCTTAATTCGACTGATGATTCGCAAGTTCACATGTTCTTGCGATGCACAGCTGGTTGAACGTCGGGGTTTGTGAAATGGCATCGCGCCCAGATGACTCGCCCGTTGTTGACCCCTCCAAGTCAGCCCATCGACGCCAAGCACACAGACCCCCCGCGCCACGACCCAACTGCAGGGCGGTCGCTGAACCTGGAATCAGGGATAAACCTTGGACCGCTTGCTGAAATTGCATCCCGCGGAAGCCCCCGTCCCCTTTCCCACCCTCGCCAGGGCTTCATTCGCTCAGCCTGGGCGGGCATCGAGGTGGTTCGATGTGACATTGTTCCCGCGCGGGCGCTCCACATCCAATCGGGGCGATCGGGCGCGTTTTGGCGGGCGCGTTACTGTTTTGAGGGGTTCTTTTCGCTGGTGGTATTGGAAGTCTCCGCTTGCCAGGTGAGGAGTGTGTTCCAACAGGCCGGGTTCGCCTTAGCTGCGGTTTGCTGCACTAGTTGATACATGACATGAAGAATTCCGCGGGGGGTCGTTGGTGGTGTTGGCGTGGGTTGCTGCGTTGTTGCCCATCATGATGATCCTGTCCAAGTGAGGATGCTGCCGTGCCGTCTCTCTCGGATGTGCTTCCGCAGCCAAGACGGGCAAGAAACCGACTGTTTGGCTGTGCCGTTGGGCTGCCGCTCTCTGTGGTTTTTCCCTTGGCAAATAAATGCCCCCTCAGCCCGCCCCCCAACTGAGCCCGTTCCCCGGAAAGCCAGCAGTCACAAACAAACTGCCGGCATGCTGGGCGTTCCCATACAATGCGTGCTGCTGCAATGCAAGGCGTCGGAGAGTTCCAGGTTGAAGATGGTCTGTGCCCTTGCAGCACCAAACCAACGACGTCCAGCGCGAGTGCGAGAACGAGGCCGAGGGCGAGACACCTGTTGTGGCTTTCCCCAGGGCCCCCAGCGCCCTGGGACTGCTGCCCGTCGGGATTCGTTTTCTTTTTCCTAGAGCGGCAACGATGGCGTGCCTGTGCGACCCCAGCCAGTTGAGCCCTTGCGCCAGCCCGCCGGTTCTTCCCTCCACTTCCCAGCAAGCCACAAAAATCAAAACGAAACGCTTCTCGCGAGACCAAAACCAAAACCTTTTACCACCAACAACGCAACCCACAACCAACCAAAATAAACGAAGATCGTGCTCGTGTTTCCCACTTTTTGTCTCCGCGAAGCAAGCGCGCCACCACTGCCAAGTCCAGGCCCGTTCCACTTGGCCCGACCAGCGGAGCTGACCCAAGACCCCACGAAAACCCGTTCGGGAACAAATAACCGCAGCGCCGCAGACAACAACACACCAGTTGCTGCAGCAGGGGGGAATGCGAGGCCCAGGGGGGTGCTTAAAGTTCCCAGTAGCGTCGCCCCGGGCCATCTCCCGGGCCACTCGCGCGCCCTGCTCGCTGGCATGGTGGGTGCGGGATCAAAGGCGCGGCACCCAGTCCCGCGCCACTTGGCGTCCAAAACTGGGGAAGCTCGACGGCGGCATCCCTGGCTCGCCGGGTCATCACCATTCGCCGCGCTGCCAAGGGGTGGAAAACCCGGGGAGGTGCTGGGTTGGGGTGTGGTGTGGTGTTGCTGGAGCTGGCTTCTCAAGGCTGCGCCGCAAGACATTTCCTGGTTTGGGCATTCCTGCCCCAGACAGACAGGTTTCAGACCATTCTTCTTTCTTGCTGCTTCAGGGGAGCAAAGAACCAGGTTCATGGGTCATTGGACTGTTATACGCAGCTGCTGCATAACTATGTAATTACCGTCAAGCAGGAAAACGCACCAAGGAAAACATTGCGATGGACAAACCCGCATCTGCGCCGAGTCTGCAGACCCAGACTTGCATCGACCAATGGAACGCCCCCTTCCTTTTCCTCTAAACGCCGCGAAACTCCTCCCCACCAGTCAGTTACCTGCCAGCTCAGACATTGTCATCCCCCCTCCTCTTTAGCTCCGTCCTGACCGACACCGTCGTCTGCATCTGAATCCCCTGGCTCCCGTTCCCACCACTGCCCCCCTTCTCCCCCCCACCCCGAATCGCCGTCCGGAAATACTGGTTCGCCCCCCCATTGCCCGACTCAACCGACCTGAAGTCCCCCACAGACCCCTTCTGGCTCGGTCCGCCCATCATGATGGGCATCTCGCCGCTGTCGATGCTGTCCGTCTCGGCTGTGCTGCCCTTGGCCGCGCTGTCGTGCTGCGAGCGCATGGCCGAGAGCTTGTGGCTGTCGTATCCCCCGCGGGCGGTTGTGTGGCTGGCCGTCGCCCGCGTGCTGTGGTCGTCGTGCTTGAGGTAGCCCGTGCGGGAGCGAGTGGCGGAGTGCTCGCTGGAGATGAGGCCCATGTTGCGGAGGACGGATTCGAAGAAGCGTTTGAGGGTGGGGATGCAGGCTGCGATTATACTATGGGGAGATTAGATCGGGTGGTGTTCGGGGAGGGGAAAGGGGGCGTACGCAAGCTGGGCTTCCACCATACTCCATGTCGTGAGGCCGACTGTGTCCATCAGGGAATCGCCTGTCTTGCCGTAGCTGCCGATCATGAACGTTTTGGCGATGGAGGCGCTGGAGGCGAATATGCCAAGGCCCATGACGAAGGCGAGGGCAATCTTTTCGCGGAGGGGGCGCTGCATCGTGATGATGAAGGTAAGGGGCTGGCACTGTCAGTCTGGTCCCAGCATCCCTCCAACCCGGGCCAGACCTACTGCAATACTCAACACAAAATCCGTCACAATCGTCAACGACGACGTCACATAAATCGACGTCTGGCTGACCCCAGGCGGGTTGCACACCGCACTCATGATGGTATGGTCCCACACCGCCGCGAGCGGCCTGCACGCTGACAGCTGGAAGATGTTCGACACCACCGCCACCCCCACCGACACAAACATGAGGAAGTACATGGTCCACACCCACCACGCGCGGTCGCGCTGGATGCGCATCAGCATCCACGAGATGCTGACCTTGGAGAAGGCCAGGCTCCAGGGGAACGGCGGCTGGCTGAGAAAGAGCCATTTCTCCGCCAGCATCTCCTCGTCCGCGGGGAGGTAGTAGTTGTGCCGGCCGACGCCGAAGCGGACGGAGACGAGCATGAAGGCGAAGGAGACGGCGTCGAAGGCCTGCAGTCCACCCATCAGTCAATCTTCGGTGGGGAAGGGGGGCAGCAACATGGATGGGGTGCGGTCGTGTGCCTACCACGGCGAACATAATGAAATAGTCGTCCGGCGACAGCCGGAACGTCGGCTTCACGCGCGTCCAGATGCGCGTGCCGAAGAGCGTCCACGAGACGATGTGCAGCGCCCCGACGACGCCGACGACGATGCCCGCCTTGGACTCGTCGGGGCCGGGCGGGCCCTGGGACGCCATCACGGACGAGGTTGCTCAGCCAAGCGGGGGGAGGTAGCTTGGGGGTTTACCGCTCCGTTGAAGAGCAGCACAAGACTGACGGAAAGAAAAGTGAAAAAGTGGAGGAGATGGAGGGTGATCCAGACCGCGAGTGATCGACACGACACAGCGCGCGAGGGTGTGGTGTGTGGAGGGCGTCGGACAGGGTTGATATAAAACTCGTCATTGCTGGCCCCCATCCCAAGCCAGGCCTCGATCATCAATGAAGAACCCTTGTCCTCAACCTCGACGCCCTCCCGGCCCCTGTGGCCGGTCAACTCCCTCCCACTCCCCCTGCCCTGGACACATGGCAGGGCTGCGGGATGCCAGTGATGGGCGGATGCAAGCCAGCCAGAGCGAAGGACTGGGACGAAAGAAGCAATCTCCCTGGCGACAAGAGACACTTTCCAGGGCGCCTGGAAGGAGGGGGGTGGGCAGCAGTCTGGCAGACAGGGACCAGGGGGCAGTGCAGGTCCCGCTAACCCCAGGGAGGGGATCGCGTTGACCCGGGTGCTTTGCCGGGCTGGGCATCCGGACCAAAGACGCCGGGGGGATGGGTCGGGTTGTGGGCTGGGCAGGGGGGCAGGGGAGGACAGGGGGGAAGTACCGCCGCTAGGGGTATTTAGTTAGTTAGTCAGTCAGTTGGGAGTTAGCTGGGGGGTGTGTGGTTCTGCAAAAATAAGCAGCCTCCGTCGCCGGTGTCTGAGCGCGCAACCGGGCACTTGGAATGTGTGGTTTGGTCTTGGTCCGGTCTTGGGCCTGGGTTGGGTTCCCCTTTTCAGGACCAGATTTCCGTGGGATGAAATGTAACCACTCCGGTACGGGCTTGGCCACTTGGCAGCGGCGGGACAAGAAAGCTTGTCCTTGTGGGAGATCAGGTCGCCGGGCGGACGCGGCTTGGCGGATTGCGGGCTCAACTGGCTTGTTTGGGGAAGGGGGGTTTATGCGGGTGGGAGGAAGAGGCCAGCACGGGAGGTATTTTGGGAGTTGGATGACGACTGAAAACCCTTGAGGCTCACATACCCTCACATCAAAGCAGTGACCCTTCCCCCAAAAGTTCTGTGTTGGCCGACGCCACCTCCCCACCGGCCTCGCAAGACTAACCCCGAGGAACCGAACCCGAAATCCAACCCCCTGACCACAACAACCGCCCTTCCAGAACATGCCCATCCACAGCACACTCGCCCATTGACAGCATCTGGCCACAAGTTCTAGCCACATCATCCCCATCCACAGCACCCTCCCCATCCACAGCACCCTCCCCATCCACAGCACCCT
>MU855751.1:13121-26079 GCA_033296695.1 Staphylotrichum tortipilum
CTCCCCATCCACAGCACCCTCCCCATCCACAGCACCCTCCCCATCCACAGCACCCTCCCCATCCACAGCACCCTTCCCATCCACAGCACCCTCCCTGTCCACAACACCCTCCCCCTCTTTCAACCCCCTAATTCCCCGGCATCTCCACCCCCGTCGTGCCATTCATACCACACCCCGCATGCTCACACGTCGTGACGGTATGTATATATCTGATCCCGCCCCTCTCAACCCTAAACGTATGTGCATCCGCCATCGGCTTCCCCCGCACCTCCCGATCCAGCCCGGGGAACCCCAAGAAAATGGTCACCGCCCCCATCTCCTCGTCCACTACATACCGTCTGTTCACAACTGTCAGATTTGATGGTAGACCTAACCCGCAGGTGTTGGCGCCCGTGGCGCGGGCGTCGGTGTAGGCGCCGCCTTCGAGGCGCGCGCAGGGGGTGGAGAAGGGCGGTTCTAGGGAGGGGGTGTTAAAGCGCGTGAAGTAGGCGTCGGCGGCGGATTGGAGGGCCCAGGCGGGGAGTTGCTGGGCTAGGGGAATGGGCGGCCAGGATTCAAGGGAGGTCCTTGGGGGGTTGTTAGATGGCCTGGTATCTATCTTGGGGGGGTGTGGGGTGATGTTGGGTTGGTCGGGGGGATAGAAAAGGGGCAGGTACCAATGGAGGTAACCGGTCGCGTTAAACGCCCAGTCGCCCGGCTTCGTCGCGATCGTCTCGATGAGGGTGGCCTTGAGCTCCGTGGGATCAAACACCATGCGAGTGCCAATCACGTACGGGCCCGCGGGGTTCGTGACGATCAGTTCGGTGAAGGTAGCGCAGCGGGCTGGGTCGTGGAGGCTGAGCGCGTGGTCGATGGTCATGGCTTTCGTGAGGACGCCGGTGGCGATGTCGACGGTTTTGTCGCTTTCGGTGTAGTTGAGGTGCGGGGAGAGGAGGGCGGCGAGGGTGGAGGGCTTGCCGGTGGTTTGGGCCGCGACGTAGGCGGTCGTGGCGTTGGTGAGGAACGCGCGAGTGCAGTCGGCTGAGGTGGAGGGGGTGAGGGCGAGGATACCCGTAAGGAGGAGGCTTTTCATGATGGCTGAGAAGTTGGTTGGGCCGAGCGGCAGGCTGGAATGGATTAATGGTTGCGCTGGCGCTGGCGCTGGCGTGAATCCCGGGGTCACGCCATCGTCATGGAAGTCGCTGTTGAGAACAGCTGCTTAAATATGGTTTGGCATCTCACTTGCTTGGACAAGAACTGCCGTCGTGCGCGCACTTGGGGTCGAAGGTGCCGGTAGAAATTCATATACACGGTGCAGGATTGGCACGTCCCGGTTGGCTGGCAGTTTAAGTTCCCTGTGCCTTGCAGACGCGGCAGCGCACCCGCGTTATGAGCCAGGGGCACGGAATGGAAAAGCATCTTAGGGAGAACGACTGTCATTGATCGTTTACTGGAACACCGCGTGACTCGAGACGGAACGTGGGAAAGCCACCGTTCTGGGAAGGCAGTAGGGGAGTGCTGGGGATGATGCGCGAGATACTATAGTCTAAGCAGAGGTACACAAACTCAACCATCTAGACCTCGGACCCCTCAGAGCACCTCGCCAGCTCAGCCACAACCACGTCAAAGAAGTCACTCAGCTCCTCGCCCACGCCGCCAGCATCCATATCCTCCGCCCGCAGACACCTCAGCGTGACATACCGATACCTCTCCCCCGCCCAGCACGCCAAATCTCTCTCGCACTTATCCACCACCCTCGCCCTTACCGTCTCCGCATCCCCATTCCTCCCCCCATCCCCCACAACCTTCCTCAGCGGGATCCAGAACCCAATCTCCACCAGCACCAACCCAAACGAATACACATCAAACGCTGCCCGCGCCTTGGGCAGCGGCGTCACACCGGCCGCTTTCGCAGCCGCCAGCGCCGGGTGCAGGTATATCTCGAACTTGTCGGCGCGCGTCAGCGGGAAGGACGTCGCCTGCGGGTCCTCGGGGCGGCTCAATCCGAACCCGGCGACATAGGGACGGGCGAGGTCAGGGAGGGACCCCGCGCGGCTGAGTTCGTAAAGGAACACGATGCTGTCGCTGATGAAGCGCTTGTGGTGCCAGCGGGCGAGGAGGAAGGTGTAGAGGGTTGAGCTGAGGGCGGAGGCGAGGTGGAGGCGCTGGTGGAGGGTGGGGAGGGGGCGCGGGGGTTTGTGCTCCAGCAGCTGGTGGAGCGAGACTGGTAGTTTGGTTGGGTCCGCGGTGGGCGGGATGGAGAAGATAAGCCCGATGGCGTCGATGTTGGAGCTGTGGACGACGCCGCGTGAGGGGAGGGTGGAGAGCGTTGTGGGCTTGTGCTCCGCCCGCAGGAGGTGGGAGAGGCGCGCGAGGCGCTCCATGGCTTTGAGGTAGGCGCTGGCCGGGTAGTTGTACCACTCGATGAGGACGCGGCTGGTCGCTGATGGTCGTAGAGGTGTGGGCGGGGGGGTGTAGTGGGACGACGACCAGACAGTGTCGACAGGGCCTGAGAGGGGCGGTGTCGAGGCCGAGATGCGCCTGACGTTGCTCGCTTCGCGAATTTCTTCCGCCATGACGTTGATGGCAGGCCGGTCGTGCCCGGCAGCCTGGGAAGTCTGCCCCCTGAGCAACACGAGGTTGGCTGTCTTGGTGACAGCCGACGTCGAGCCCAGGGACGAGACGGCGGTGGCGGCTGGCGCGTCGTGGAGCAGGTAGCCCGAGATGCCCTGCTCGAGGATGACGTCGCGCAGCCGCTGCGGCAAGATGCTGTAGAGCTGGTCGTTCCCGCTCCTCAGCTTTTGGGCTTCCTTCTCGAGTTCATTCTTGTCGGCGTCGCCCCATGGTTTGGCGCTGTGGATCACGCGCCTTGTGAACGAGGTGTTTTTGAGCAGCCTCCTCGCTCTCCGTCGGCGCGATTCTCGGATCCTTTCGACGGGTGTGGAAAGGGCTCCAGTTGAGGTTGGCGGGGGCGGGTTCTTCGCGAGCTCGTTGAGCGTAGCGAGGGATCCGTTCTTCTTGAGGATCTGCTCGATCTTCTCAAACCCCGTTTGGATCTGTGTGACGGCGCCGAGAAACTGCGATGACATGCTCTCCTGCATCAGAGCAAAAAGGGACCCCTTCGGAGCGGCGGTCCTGGCCTTCTGCTGCGACCCTTTGGTCTCCTTGACGAGGTCGGCCATGGCGGACCACCACATCTCGAACCTGAAGTACTCCATCTCCACCTGGGTGAGAATTTGGGCTACATCATCGCCGTAATTGGCTGCTTGAGCGAGCGTTTTCCAGATCAAGCAAACTTTGTCGTATGCTCCTGTGACCCCGGCAAGGCCGATGACAAACGCGGGAATTTCCAGGACTCCCGACATTGCGACCTCCGGCGTCGATAGGTGTTTTTTCAAGTGGTTTGTGTAGGCAGGAGTTGGGTAGGTATCAATGAGGGATTATCGATCAGGATCTGAGAAGGCTTTGGGGAAACCAGGGCATGTCGAGCATGGACTTGAGCTGAAAAGGGGGACGGCGTTGGGAGTTGCGCCACACCCGCATGCCTGCTCGAACCAAACTCGTCTCCTTTTGGGTTTTATCGAGTCCTATGCCAGCTGATTGGCAGCGGCAAGCCATCGCGGGGCATGAGGCTGACTTGTTGGCAGATTTCTGTTTGGGGCCGTCTCTCCCCCCCTTCAACTTCGCCCGGCGGCTCTTCTCTCTTTTATTAGATAGGGATTCGGCTCAAGGGTTCTCCCAAACCCGCACACCAACGTACCGTGTCCGCGTTGCCCGTGACGCCAACCATCTACCAGACACCATGGCTGACTACAACAACACCGGCTCGTTCCGGTTGGTTGCTGGAGATTCTGAGCTCCTCCACCGGCCTGTGCAGTCGTTTGCGGTTCAGGGGCAGGCTGCCTTCCTGGCCCTCTGCGTGGACCTCCAGGTGCCCGTCCTGAGCGGTGCCCAAAACGCCGAGAGCCTCTGGGACCTGGCGCCGTCTGGCAGCGGTACCTCCGCGTTTGTCTCTGGGCACACGGGCGAGGGGTGGACGCTTGATTCGGGCGGGAGCTGTGTCAACACCTTCTCTTCCGCGTGGTTCGACAAATTTCGCTCTGGTCGTGACGGCTCCAGCGGCCTCAAGGTCCGGCACGTCTGCAAGCGGATACAGGTCGGCGGTAGAGCGTCTGACGACAGGTCGGACGCGAGGCACCTTGCTTCTATCGCCAACGAAGTCCGCATTCTGGCCAACCGCTCCGTCCGCTCGTCTGCCAACATCGTCGCGCTCATCGCCGTGTCCTGGTGCGAAGCCCCCGACCCCCAGAGCGACCGCTTCTGGCCCCAGCTGCTCCTGGAGCAGGCAGAACTTGGAACGTTGGACGCCTGCCTCACCCAAAACACTCTCCCCAAGCCGACAAAGTTTATGTTGTACCGCGATATCTTGGACGGCCTCCGCTACTTGCATGCCAACGGCATCGTCCATGGGGATCTCAAGCCGCAAAATATCCTGTTGTCCCACCATGCGTCCGTGGATGAGCGATACGGCCTGCTGCCGCTCAAGGCCAAGCTGTGCGACTTTGGCTATTCCGTCATCTTGTCCGATTATCACCAGTCGCTGCCTTTCAGGGCAGAAATGGGCACCTGGCCGTGGCCGGCGCCTGAGCTGGATGGCGAGACTTCGATCCCCGCGAGCCTGCTCCCCAGCACCGACGTGTACTCGGCGGGTCTGCTCATGGTCTGCATTGTCCGCGATGGAAAGACGCCCTTTCCCGGCATGTCGAAGGCCCAGGTCGTGGCAGTCAAAAAAGAAAACACGTACGTGGTGCTCGACTGCGTGTTCAGAGAGCTGGGCTGGAGCTACGCTCTCGGAGCGCCCCGAGGCTTGTCTCGGGAGCAGATGGGGAAGGTTTTCATGGTGGTGGAAGCGGTGGCACCCACTCCGGGCAACCGAGTGGGAATCGATGGTCTCATTTCAGGATGGGATGAGGTGTTGCGGCTGAGCATCGTCGAGAGCCGCCGATGGCGAGGCACTCAATGCAGTGCCACAGAGTGAGTACAGCCTGAACCCAGCCGTGGATCTGCTCGAATCAAGAAGCCTGACGTTCTGGCAGATGGTCGCTGGCTCTCCACGAGGAGTTTCTGCAACAGCGTTACCCTCCAAACTATCAACAACCCGAGGAGCTCCCTCGCATGGATGATCCCTCGGCATAATTACTGGAGCCTGACGTCGGAACAGGCCAGAGTCCCACTCACCCAGATATCAAACTGACTCCTGATGTGAGTGGTCTGTTCATCTAGCCGTCGTTTCCGTGCTAACTTTTTCGGCTTGAGCTGTGCTACGAGCACGCAATGATGCCGACTTCCTTGCCTCGCATCGCCACCCAGGAGATACTGAGGGACCTCGAGGGACCAGCGGCCTCTGACACCACAGTCCTGTCGGCCGAGGCATATTTCGCCCTCGCTGGGTGTTACAAGAACGGGTCGCTGACCGATCAGGACCACGCAACCGCGATCACCTATCTCCGCAGAGCGGCAGAACTCAAGCACCCTGGAGCCATCGGATCTTTGCCAGGCATCCAGGCAGCCCTGGGGGAAACCCCTTCTTCCCCTCAAAGCGCGGATGTCAGTGATGCAACAACCTCTGAATTGGACTCGGATTGCCACATAGCGCTCAGCTCACAATTCGTAGGGTTGGTCTACTTCCAGCTGGATGGCTACCTCAAGACGGCCATGGAAACGGCGATGCTTCCACGGTCCCTCTCCTGGAAGAGCTGGCGAGAACCAGCGTATCGCGCGTACCGGTCCTCTCCGCGGCGGCTGGCCGACGCCAGGCATGCCCTGATCATGATCAATGAACGGGGAGACACATCGCCTGCAGCACTAGATGACGCAGACACGTGGTGTTGCGTGCCGCTGACAAGCACATCCTCGGTATATTTCTCTCCTACATCCTGCAGCTGGAGACATCGCCCGACCCCGAGCATGATGAGATGGCAATGTCGTTCCGCGGGATCTTCCGTGTCGTCGACATCAACGGCCCCGCCGACGAGGGTTACACCATCTTGCAGCATGCCGTGCTCGCGGGGAACCTAAACGCCGTCAACTCAGCCATCACACTCGGCGTTGGCGTCGACGTCGACGCCGTGGGCCACACGCCCGGCTGGACGCCGTTCTGGTTGAGCGTCGTCACCGGGCAAGGCGCCATCGCCCGCCTCCTGCTAGACAAGGGAGCCTCGCCAGACTGCCGGGACACCCGCACCGGAGCAACCCTGGTACACATCCTGCACCAGCTGACCGCGCAAGAGGACATCGACGCAGTGCTCCAGGCCGTTTTGCAGAGCGATAGTGCCGTGGTAGTCACCGTCGACACCTTGGCGAGAAACATCACGCCGTTGCTGGCGTGCTTTCTTGGATGGGATTACTCCGAGGGGAAAGCAGCCCGGGCACTGCTAAGGCACGGGGCAAACCCGACCTTTGCAGTCCACTTTGGACTGCCGCCCAACTCCGCCACAAGCCCGATGAGTCTGTGTGCTGCCACTCTGGACTACTCACTTCTGGAAGACATGCTGGGCTGTCCGTGGGCCGCCTCCCACGGAGATCAGCCGCCCGGCCGCAAGGCGCTGGCAGGTGCCAGGGCCGCCGCGTACATGTCCATCCTGTCCAATACCGAGTTTTATTACCGGTCGATCCTCGGAGGCCGGTTCGGGCACGCGCTGGACAAGTTCCTCAACCTCGTCGTCACGCCCGACATGATGAAGTACCTGCGGGAGATGGTGCTGGGGCCGGCCGGCGGTGAGACCGAGACGTGTGTTGCGGGCCCGATGGCCTCGGCGTTGTGGATGTCGCGTGCCTACGTCGCCCGCGCCCTCCTCCGTCTGTTTCCATGCGATCACTTCCCCCCCTCACCGTTACAGCGCCCGCTGATCCAGATCGCCATCGAGCGGCGGATGCGGGCGACCATCATGGACCTGCTCGAACGCGGCGCGGATCTGCTCGCGCTGGAGCCGCGTGGATACACCGCTCTCCACGCGGCGGCTCACTACTACCCCGACATGCTGCTCGAGCTCGTTAACCGCCTGGAGATGCTGCCTCCGTCAGCTCGGGGGGACAGGACCATAAGCAGATCCTCCAGGCCAAGGACTCCCGCGGGCTCGATGTCCGGCCGCTTCTTCTTTTTGAAGGATACCGCGCCGAGCAGCGCATCATGGAGGAACTACAAACCAGATTCGACTTGGACATGGATTCGTACGACATGCCGAACGGTATGACGCTGGCGGGCATGTGCGTGGGGCTGATCATGGCAAGCGGCTCCGTGCCGATCAGCCAGCTGGAGTACCTCCTCGAGATGAGCCCGAAGCCGAAGTTTGAGTGTAGCGCCAGTGGCACTGTTACTCTCTTGGGGTTCGCCATCTCGGGGAAGCAAGGCAGTAAGTCTCACGTTTCATGATCATTCCATAACCCCCTCTCCCCCCCTCCCTCGAAGGTTCACTGCCACTAACACCGCCACCTCTAGACAGCCGCACAGCCCCCACAGTAACCCGCCGCCTCGTCACCCTCATCCTCGACGGCTACTACCCCAACATGTCGAATTTTCTCACCGAAGACCACGGCAGCCACTTCTACCGGGCGGTCCGATCCGGCAACATGGTGGCACTGGAGCTGATGGAGGAGCGGCTGCGGCGGGTGACGCCGGCGGTCATCGGCACGAGCCGCTTCCTCCACGCGATGTTGTCGGCAGCCGCGGGTCCGGAAGGGAGACCGAGTTTCGCGCGCTGGACATCACATCACGCTCGCGCGGATGATTCAAGCGGAGAGGAACCGCGGCCCCGTTGCGGGTATTAGGCCGAGGGCGTACTTTGAGGCGCTGGAAATGTATGCGTAATTATCTCCGCGAGAGAGGGGCTCCGCTGTCGGTGGAGGAGAAGGGGTGTCCGCTCCGGTATGTATTCCATTCGGCCGGATTGTCGAGAGCCATTGTTGACTGTCTCAAAAGGTTCCAGATGGTGTACGAGAAATTCGTCCCGGATGCCGTGCTGTAGGCGGGTCTCCGTCAACTCTCGAACGATGTCGGGGCTGAGAGCGTGGTGCTCAACAGGGGTAATTGCAAACAACCCACCCCTCCCCGCCCCGGCTCTATTGATCCCCCTAGGCACTGACATTTACCCTGTCCCGCAGATCCCATGGTCTTCACCCACAACCTAGCCGACCCCGACGTGGCTGAAGCCATCCGCAACGACCCAAGGTTGGAGAGAGGAGCCTGCCACTTCCACGTCGTCCTGCTGACGTGGCACTTTGACTCGTTCCACATCCACCACTTCCCTCTGCAGATCTCGCCGCTGCGGATGAGGGAGCACGCGCAGGAGTGCATCTCGCAAGTCATGGGTGCGCCGCGGCGGTTTTATAATGAGACGCTCAGGCGACAGCCAGCCATGGCAGCCGGGAACTGGAATGATGGTGAGTGTTTCGGTCTGCATACAAACGGAAACTGTAACTAAATATTGACGTTGTTCAGGCCCGTGGAAGGTCTGTCCGTATACAGAACGCGTGCCGCAAACAACCGAGACGATCACCTGGACGCGCGCTGGCCGGGTTTGGACTGAGACGCAGGTCGAGAGCCTTTGCAGGCGGTTCGAGCAGGGATGGGAGAGGCTGTTTGGCGAGATGGAGAGAATGGGGGTGAATTCGGATGGGAATGTGATGGCCTTGTGGAGGACCGCGGCGGATTAGTTGCCGCATGGCTGTCTCGAGAACCACAGCCGAACTAAAAGCACACCATAGCTGGGACGGACAGGAGAGAACAGGACAGTAGACCTGACCGCAGCAGGGGTTAATTAACTGGCCGGTGATTGTCACGCTAGAGCCTACCTAATTTAGTCATCTCTATCAGTCGTAATATAACTAGAACTCGCCGTCGCTGCATTCCGGAAACGGCGTCCTTCCAGATCGGATATGGCGCTCCGTCCGACTCGCGGCCTCGTACGGCCCCGTCGTGCGAGCTAGATAAATAAATAGAGCCCTTCCTCTTCGACGTACCTCGGACTCGGTCCTCAACGTTTCCGGTGGCCGGTCGATGCGCGATAGGTTTGTTAAAAACAACGGATGCACCGCCATCTCCCCTGAGCCGCAGCCTGCGGGGGCCAAGTCTTTGAGGACGGTATAGAAGGGATACAAAGGAAGCGTATCCGGTCACTTGGGTCATTCACAGTGGAGATCACAATGCTTTTCAGGTGGACAGCGGTTCATCCACATCATTCGCCCCCGGAAACAGCTGGGAGTTCTTCTCGCAGTTTACGTAGGTGATAAGCCATTGGGTCTGGCCAAGCAGAATAACACCTAGCATGGTTTCTTGATGGATTGTAGCTCTGTGTGTCCATAGCTCGACCCAAGTTTCCCGATTAACACTATTGAGCGCCGTTAGTCAACATCGTTGGAACGCTAAAAACAAATAGTTGCCTCGCTATCCACCCCGTGGCGGCAGAAGCTTCTTCAGAAAACCCCCCGGACGCTGCTGCTGCTGTGGCTGTTGATGTCCCGGCTGAGTCTGTGGCCACTACTGGCCGGCGTACTGATGCTGATGCTGCTGCGAGTACTGCTGCGGGTGCTGATGCGCATGATGCGGCGCGTAGGGCATTGGCGCAGGAGGCAGGGCAAGTCTCTGAGGTCCAGGATGCGGCCCTGGGAGATAGACGTCGTGGTCGATGGAGCTAGAGGTGGCGAGGAATTGGCGCGTGGTGGTATGCATGGTGGACGTGTATGTATCCTCGACCCGAGCGCGCACGCGACCGATGGCGTCTTGATGAGCCTATTGATCAGGCATGCCATGTAAGTTTTCATTCGCCTGACATTCCCATGCTGTCGATGGAAGGACTGCCTTCTCTGGCGTACCTTCCGCAGGCGTTGGTTGCGAAGGGCAGGAAATTGGAGAGGATATCGGTCACATACCTCGTTATACATCTTGTTCACCTTCTCCTCGGCAAACGAGCCGACTTGATTAAGGTATCCCAGCCTCTCGCTCCTGGGGGGCAGAGCCTTGCCCAGGGCCGACGGTGGCGTCGGCGTCGTGGTAGTCGGCGCGGGTCCGCCGACCGAGGGCAGTCCCCTATTGTTGGCTCTCACTGTGGCCGGTGGCCTCACCGGCGGCGTGATGGTCGAAAGGTCGAAGTGGGAGTCCTGCGGTTGCGGCAGCATCTGAGCGTGTTGCTGCACCTGCAGCTTGAAGCGGCCAGCGTTGATGTTCAAATTGGTGTTGGACAGGACGGTGGCGAAGGAGCCAAAGGCGCAGACTTCGTGCAAGGCGGGCAGGAAAATCTCGCGAGAGACGCGTACGTGAGGGGCGACCACTCGGTCAGGATGGTGAAAGTCAGGCGCATCTCGATGGCGAGCTGGTTGAGGCCCTGTGCATCACGAAAAGGCACGCTCGAGTTAGTCTGAGATTGCTCGGAATCGGCTTGTTTGGAAAATGTAATTACCTGTCTCGGCTGACAGTTATCGCCGTGGGTATACGTCTTGTTCATCAGGGACTCCTTGATGACGTCGATGGCCCGGTTTAGCCGCATGTATCGCGAGTTCTCAATGTCGTGGATGCGTTCGAGCAGCTGGGTGTAGGCGGTGTACGCCGACGACACGGTCTGGAACGCGCTTGATAGAGGCGGCTGCAGACTGCCGATGGCAGACCCTATCGCGGTCTTGGGAACCCCGGACCGTGTCAGTCATGCTTCAAGAAGCAAACACAAAGGCCGACTCCCGCATCCTCGGCTCACCTGAGAATGTTTCTGCTTCTCAAGAGCACTCAACTCCCGGTTTGCCCTCTGCAGCTGCGACTCCAAGCTTTGGATATGGGCCTTGATCTCGGTCGAGGTAGAATTAGAACTGGGGGTTGTGCCGGCCGGGACGGCGCCGGACTGGGATTGGGTCATGTAAAACGCTAGCGACATGGCGATGGTCAGGGTAACGGCGTATCCAAACGGCAGAAGACCGAAAGCCAGGAAGCAGCCGAAGAAGATGAACACCCAAGGATTGACAGGGCCAAGTGCCTCGGCCGAAGACTTCTTGAGTCGAGTGACTGTCACGGTGTGAGCATCAAAACGACTCCCGCCCGTGCGGCATTGCCCTGCCATTGGCCATGGTCACTTACTCTCGGCTCTGATCTCCTCCATCTCTCTGCTCATCTGGTCTTTCCGGAGAACCCCCCCGTTTCCCATGGCGGCGGCATCTCCTGCGGCAGCGTCAGCTCCATAAAGTCCGAGTCAACCGCGGGTTGAATACGAAGCAGATACTCCGGTTGTTGATGTGTGACCCACTCTTTCTACGACCAACTGCCGTCTGCAGGTCCTGCAAGAAATCCTGCAGGTCATGCCAGTGATCCCGCAGGGTTGTGGCTTCCTGTTTGATGCTATGAAAGTCGCGCGAGATGTGGCTCTGGTCCTGTACGATCTCGGCGTAGGTTCGCTCGTGGATGTTGCGCAGCTGGTTGAGAAGATGGCCGATCTGCATGCGCATGCCGAGCATGCCGCCCTTGGTTAGTTCTCGATGCACCTCTATTGTAGATATGTGGACGCCATCGCTGGTTTCAAGGGCAGGAGAAAACAAAACGTACTGACCCCAGCCCCATCGACAGTTCCTTGGCCCTGCTTGATAGCTTGTCCAGGGCCACCTCGCTCCGATGAAAGGTGTCCGAGTACACGCGCGAGCACTTTTCCAGCGCTTCCGCCACGCTCATTGTGCCCATGGCTTCTCACAAATCAAATAAGCCAAATCCAGGGTCGGATTTGGCTTGTCACCCCCCTGGGTTTGCTTGTTGGACCCTCTGGTTGGTTTGCTTGGCTGATTTGTCAAATCAGTCAAATCTCCATATATAACCCTAACCCCGATCCACTTTTCCCAAATAGGGAATTGCCCTCCCCACCACCGCCCACACCATCTCCATCACCCAAACCACCAACATGCCTGCTTGCGCGCGCCGGCACCCAACTGGGCCAACTGGTTCAAAAACGCAATAAAATTCAAGACGGTCAGAAATATTCTTTCTGCCAAATAGGCAATTGCCAGTCCACACCGCCCACGCCCGCCCACGTGCCGCCCACGCGCCTCCCTGTCACGGCACCAGACTGTCGATCATCAGGTCACGTGTGGGTCCACACTGGACTCAACTCCATGCCTCCATCTCCATAGCTTTTTCCCCTCTTCATGAACAACGCAGTTATCTTCCCAGACCTACTGTGGTCCTGTGACACAGGCGGTCAGGGTTGAAAAGCGTTCCGAAAGACGAGCTCTAGAAAAGGCTCTCGACAAGAGCAAAGCATCTAAAATTGGCTACCTAGAGCATGCAGAAGATGCTCTCTGCAGATGCGAAGTCGCCGGGATTACATGAGGTTCTTCTCCCGGCCAGATCAGCAGTTGGGTTCCGACTTCTTAGCGGTCCGCGAGCTTCATGGGATTTTCCGGCCCTCGTCATCAGGCCTTCGTCATCCGGCCCGTGCTGTGGGGTGCAGCGTACCAATCCGATCCGTTTTCAGAACGGCCTAATGACATGATCGAGAACGGCCACATCTGATGTTTGTCGGGAACCGCCCCCTGCATTACTAACCGAACTCCTAAGCTTACATAACAGTGACAGAAGCAAAGTCAAGCACTGATCAATACAATAATCCACCAAGAAGGTTCGAGAAGTATTCCTCAGACGCAGCAACGAGCATAAATTGAACAGGGCCCCTAGGACCCCTAAAAGGAGCAAAGATAGAAGAAAAAGAAGTAATAAACCGAAAGAACATTGCTTGGTCTGTACCGTCCATCCAGAATTGTCCTGAACCTTGGCGTCTGCCCCTTTGTCGATTATCTGAGGCCCAAATCAGTATCGCCGATCCGCTCCAGCAGCTGGACGACGGCCTCGTGCCCTCTCGCGGCAGCCCACAATAGCGGCGTCCGGCCATAGACGTCTTTTTTCGCGTCGACCTCGACCTTGCCCGTGCTGAGCAGCAGCTGGACGACGGCCTTG
>MU855752.1:0-14850 GCA_033296695.1 Staphylotrichum tortipilum
GCGGGAGAGGCTGGAGCGGGAGAGGCTGGAGCGGGAGAGGCTGGAGCGGGAGAGGATCAAGCAAGATAAGGAAAAGGCCGACGCAGAGAGGCTCAGGCCGGAGAGGATAAAGGCAGAGGCGGAGAGGGAAGAGCAGGAGAGGGCCGAGAAGAGAGAATGTCAAAGGGTCGAGGAGGAGATGAGGAAAAGAGAAAGGCAAGAGAGGATAAGGGCCGAGAGTATCCGGGCGCAAATGGTGCTTGCGCGAAAGCTGTTCCCTGAGAGATATAGGGTTGACAGCGACAGGGTTGACAGCGATAGGGTCGAGAGGGACAGGGCGGAGAGGGACAGGGCGGAGAGGGACAGGGCGGAGAGGGACAGGGAGAGGGACAAGGAGCGGCACCGCAGGTGTGATAGATGGCGTCCAGACCCCTGGGATGCACGGTCCGAGGATACAAGACCCCGGAACACGGGGGATCGGGAAGAGCCGGTCGAACGGGGAGGGTTTGAGACGAAGCGGGCTCAGACGGCGAGGGCCGAAAAGGAAGAGGGCGAGATTACAAGCGGCGACGACTCCGATGATGGCGGGGCCAGCAGGTGGCCAAACAACCGAGGAGAAGCGAACAGGGACAGAAAGAGGTCCAAGGAGGCTAGCGAGGGAGGGCGAAGATCAAGGAGTACGTGACTGAGCGGGAGATTACGCTGGGTTGGACGCAGCGAAGGGGAAACAGCATTGATTCAACTCGCATTGCCATTGACAGTACCTTTAGCGGGGAGGTAGTTGGGTAGCATGCCCAGTCTTGAGCACAGCTCGGATAGTTTTAGCAAACGATGATTTCGATTCTTTATGTCCCGACTTGACCGTTATCCCCCCACATCTCGTGACGCAACCTCCAAAGCGCAAACATTTGGTGGCCATCCAACTCATGTTAATACCCTGGCCAAGCGGGCGTCGCAGCGGGTGTGTATGGTGCCTGCGGGGGCCATTGGGGGTTGGGCGGGCATTGGGAGTTCACAGGCTGCTGTTGATGCTGAGCAGGATAATAGCCTTGGCCGGTGCTTTGAGCAGACTGTGGAGGGGAGATGGGAGTGGGCGGGAACCCCGTGACTTGGGCTTGGGCGGGCTGGGACTGGTGTGCCACTGGTGCATGCTGTTGCGGATAGGAAGGATACGAGTATTGTTGCATGACGGCTTGCTGGGGCTGGGCTTGGTAGGGATGGCCAGGGTAGGTGTATTGTTGGGCCGGCGGCTGCGGAGCGGGCTGCTGATGCGGCTGGTATGCTGGATAGTGATACTGCTGCGGCTGAACGGACGGCTGAGGCGTGGGCGGAACCGGTGTGGGAGCGTAGGGCACTGCAGGAGTGCCGTACGCGTGGACCGTAGGAGGCGCTGTACTTGCGGGCGAAATGGGGAAGCTCATGCGGTGGGGAAGAGCGGGTTGTACTGGTGGTGGAGACGCGTACTTGGCTTTGGGGGCAGCAGTGGTGGGAGGAGGAGGGAAGTAAATCGTCGAAGCACGCCGCTGGTCCGTTGGTGTGGCAGGGTAGGATGACACTGTGGGAGGGAGTGCTGGTGTGGCCGCGGGAGCGGGTGGAGGCGGCGGCATGGTCGAGTATCCCGTGGGCTGTTGTTGTGACGGACCAGTTGCATAGGACGCTTGGTACTGCTGCGGAGCTGGCGCATGGGGTTGATGAGGCTGGGAGTAGTATTGTTGCTGCTGCTGCTGCTGCTGCTGCTGCTGCTGCTGGATCACGGGTTGAGGTTGTTGTTGAACGGGTTGTGGCGGGTACTGGTGTTGCGAAACCGGCTGATGAGTTGCTTGCTGCAGAACTGCTTGTGGAGGGTATTGTTGCTGAGGTGGTTGGTGCGGCGGCGGGACTGCTTGAGGCGGATACTGCTGCTGAGATGCTTGGTGTGGCGGCGGAACCGCTTGAGGCGGATACTGTGGTTGAGATGCTTGGTGTGGCACTGCGGCTGTTTGGGGCGGATACTGCTGCTGTGGTGCTTGATGCGGTGGTGGAACGGCTTGTGGCGGAGACTGTTGTTGGGATGCTTGGTGAGGCGGTGGAACAGCCTGTGGTTGGTAAGGATGGGTTTCTGGCTGCGGGGGCGGCTGCTGAGGCGGTTGCTGCTGAGCAGGATCCTGATACCACGACTGGCGAGGCTGGACATAAGCGTGAGCTTGCGGATACTGCTGCGGTGCTGGAGTTGGCTGCGGAGCCGGAGTTGGCTGCGAGGCGTACTCCATCAGCCCAGGAGCATGATTATACGGCGAAGTTGGCTTCGGCACGTGCAAGACCGGCGTCTCGGGGATGGTGGCGACTGGTGCCTGCGCAGACGGCTGTGCTGGGGGCGGGCTGGTGGGGTGTTCCGGCTGTTGATACGAGATCGACTCAGAACGAGCATGCGCTTCGGGCAGACTGCCAGGCTGCGCAGGGACAGGGACCTGCGGATACTGGTGTTGCCATGCCTGTTGCTGCTGCTCTTGTCCATATTGCTGATACTGCTGTTGCTCCGGCGCAGGGGTAGCGGCCGGGAGGGAGGACGCCATGGTGCTCATATCGAAGGTTGTAGCCCGAGACAGCGGCTGGGGGGCCGGAGCAGGTTGTGTTTCGGGTTGCGGAGGGGTCGGCTGCTCAGGGTGATGCTGAGGTTGCGGCCAGGTCTGATCTGGATTTTGCTGCTGAGGGGTCGGCTGCTGCCAGGTCTGGCCTTGGCTCTGCTGCTGAGGTTGCTGCCAGGCCTGTTCCTGGCTCAGTTGCTGAGGTTGCTGCCAGGCCTGTTCTTGGCTTTGCTGTTGGGGTTGCTGCCAGACTTGTTCTTGACTCTGCTGGTGAGGCTGCTGCGAAGCCTGTTCTTGGCTCTGATGCTGAGGTTGCTGCCATGCCTGTTCTTGACCCTGCTGCTGAGGCTGCTGCCACGCTTGTTCTTGACCCTGCTGCTGAGGCTGCTGCCCGACCTGCCCTTGGTTCTGTTGCTGCGACAAATCTTGAGGATGACTCTGGCCGAGCTCGGCGGGGGGCGCTGCCGCGGTCTGTGAGGCGGCGTAGTCATGGCCAGCCGAGTTGGGGTCATGAGGTTGGGCGGCAGCCGCAACCGCAGGTGTCTGACCAGCCAAGTCGCGCGTCGCGTCGACCTGAGCAGGGTCTTGGACCTGTGTCGCCGGTTGTTGCTGTGCTGGATAGCTCACGCTGGGCTGCTGATAGTGCCCGGGGATGGCTGGCGTTGTGTAAAACTGCTGTGGTGCATCGGCCGGGACGACTTGGGCTTGTTGATCATGGGCAGATCGGGGCTGCTCGGGCACGCCGTTGTAACCTGGGTAGGTAGGAGCCTGTGTGAAGGTGGCAGCCGGGGTCTTGGTGTCGGGGGTGAAGCCGGCTGGGGCTGACGCAGCGGAGTAGGGCGGGGGTGGGGCGATCTGAGGGTAGTAGTCATAACCATACGGGACTTGGGGCTGTCCCGGTGCTTGGGCCATGCTGCTGCTCCCCGCTTGCTGTGTCCCGTAAGGGTACGGGTAGGGCTGGACAGCATAACCGGCCTCCTGGGCCTTGGCGTCGGCGACGGCCTGGAAGACACCGGCCTTCTCAAACGCCTTTTGAGCCTCCCTGGCTTTGACGTGGTGGGTGTACATGTGCTCGAGGCCCATGCCGGCGCCGTCGAGGGCGGTGTGGGTGACGATCTTGATGGCGGTCTCGTTCTCGACAATGGCCGAGATTCCGTGCTCGGCGCCAGCAGTGGCCACGGCGTCGGCGCCCATGGAGCCCACGCCTAGGGTGACGACGCCAATGGTGCCGCTGACGGCGACGCCCGAGAGGACGTCTCTCTTGCGGGTGCTGTGGGTGGTTCCGAGGCGGTTGAGGTGCCTCTCGATGATGTCGCGCTTCTTGCGGGCATTGTGGATGGCGGGGGCAGCGAGGCCGACGCCAATGACGGAGATACCGGCGGTTAGGGGGAGGGCGAGACCCGAGACTGCGGTCGACGTGGAGGCGCCCGAGATGAGTCGCGTGTAGTGCTGCCACTCGCGCTGGAGCTCCTCCTGGTCCATACCCGCGCATTTCTGGTCGTATTTCTTGAAATCGAAAGGCATCTTGCCGCTAAAAGTCACTCACTCCACGCGGAGCGAGTGTCGGGAGAGGGTTGAGTGAAGGCCCCTGCAGCCGTGTAAGTGGTACTGTTTGACGGGAAACGAGCCGAACGAACGACAACCGAAGCGAGAACGGCAGCGAGGGAAGGGGAGAAGAAGAGACAGAGGAACGGGGGATTTTGCCCCACGATGGGAGCCTCGTTCGACATGATGCCCGATGGAACGGTGCTAGTTGAGGCAACCTCAGCCGCATCCCGCTCACCCCTCTCCCCTCTGCCCCCTCCCCCTGACCCCCGATTCACCCCAGCTCTGGGCCATGCGATTGCCCCCAAGCATTTCTCACTCAGCCGCATTGCGCTTGCTGCGGTCCAGACCTGCCCCAAATTGGTGCCACGTCAGGGGTGCTTTGGGCGGCTCGCTCTGGTTCCCCCGTTGGCTTTGACCCGTTTCGTCCACCTGCGAGATCGTGCCGGCTCATTGCCGTCCTTGAACCCCGAGCCTGGCGCGATGGAACGACTGGGGGGGTGGGCTTGAGGCTCTGCGATGATGGCGTTTGGGCGGGCAGCAATGCCCTCTTCGCGTGGGGAACGCGGTTCTACCATTCTCCTCGGGCTTCCGGCATGCCCGCCTAACGCAAACCAGCCTGATCCGCGGGGTAGGAAACTCGATGGGACACAGGACAACACAGAACAGACCCGTCAGAAGAGTGCCTTCGATTCCCTGTCGCCACCCGCATCGCGACGCGCCTTTCCTGTCCGCGTCCGGACTCGGCTCGCTGCCTGGACCTTGGAGAGTCCATGAAGGGCGACTGATGAAACTGTCCTCTCAGAATCCGTTGCGGTGGCAGCAGGGTGGGTGGGGTGCATCGTGACCGTCACAGGGCTGTGGGTTTTGTGGGTTTAGGGGATTTGGTGGCGGGATTCCCCTTGGGCACGTGGGTCCCACGTCTGTGCAGGCTTGGCTCTCAAGGGCCTGGGACTCGGGCTCCCCAGAACCAACCAAATCACACCATATCTTGCTCCCCATCATCGCCAGCCTTTAATTCTTCCCAACATCACCATCAACAACATGAACCGAAAAAAAAAACGATCATCCATCGAGGTTGAGGACAGAGAGAGACAAGCCGTGGAATCGTGATACCTTCCGCCCGCCTACGCCCTCACCTTATTTCGACAGTCTCAGGCGCTATCCGTCGATGGAACGCCGTTCGCCTCAACATACCCTTCATACCCAAGAGAGTGCCTTTGGAGCAAGTCTTTGATGGCATCCTTGACACTATGGCGTTGCACGAGTCAGTATCTCTTTGGCCCCCAACCTTTGGTATGATAGGAGGACTCTCCCGGAGTTGCGGGTAGGCAATCACTTACTACACGCGAAATCGGAGGTTTCCAGGGTACAGCGAGGACGCATGGATGTCGAACCGTCTTGCCCACTCAATTAGCTCGCTGACCCTGGCTTTTCTGTCCAGGATGACCACTTACATGGCATAAAGCTTGACGCGATCGTCAAGGTCCTCCTTTGGCTCCGAGACGCCGTGACAGCCCTTGTACTCGGCGATGTACTCCCGCGCCTCCTTGTGGCGCTCTGGCCACCAAGGACCCAGCTCATCTGCCAGTCAACCTCCTGTCAGCAACCATCAACTCATCTCCTGACCCCTTCCCCCTTCCCCCGGTACCACTCACACTCATTATGCGCATACACAGGCGTCGCGTCAAAAATCAACGGCCTCCCCGTCCCCTCAACCCCCACATTCCCCTGCCATAAATCCCCATGCACCAGCGTCGGCACCAACTTTCTCCCTCCCGTCTCCAGCGGCCTCAACAGCCGCGGAATAATCTTCGTCGTGAGCGCCACCCGCAGCGCCCTCATCTCCCCATCCACCCCCTGCACCGTCTCCTCCCTGTCAAAGATATCCCCGATCCCCAGCGAGAAACACTCCTCCCACGTCTTGCACAGCGGAAAGATCTGCGGGTTCCGTCCCCCATACATCGTCAGCGGGAACCCAAACATCCCTCCCACAGCCATCGCTGCCGCTGCCCCGCGCAGGTGGAGGTCCGACACGAGCGCGGCAAACGACGCCGGGTCGGCCATCGCGTTGCCCGCGGGGTTTCCGTTCGCATCGGTGAGTTTGGCGAACGCGTGGAAGCGGCAGACGAAGAAATAGGTGTTGGCGGCCTGCGTGTAGGCGCCCCAGGCGATTGGCTCGACGACCAGGTCGGGTTTGACGCTGTGGAGGAGCGTCATGGCGCGGTGTTCGGCCGAGACTGTGGCTTTGCCCGTGTCGGATTGGAGGACCTGTCTTGGGTCAGAGACTGCTAACGGGGTAAGTGGTAAGGTGAGGGAGGTACCTTGATGAAGAAGGGCGTCGGGTTGCCCGCCGCGTCGGTCGCCTCGATCTTGGCCGTTCGCGCCCAGTAGGAGGACCCGCTTGGGCTGATGCCATGGACTTGCGTGCCGGGGGGAAGCTCTGCAGGATGTGGATCATTTGGTGAGTGACGCTCGATCTGATATTGTGTGTAGGCGAGTGGGGGACGTCTCACTTTCACGAACTCCCGGGTCGATGTATTCGATCAGCTCCCTGGGCACTGGGATCTCCTTGTCCCACACGGATTTGTCTCCCATCCTGGGGATTAGCAAGGTGGTGTTCTTCCGGTGGTTGTTGGGCGTGTGATGGAAAAATAATAAATCGATGGCATTGGGCTTCTAGCTCTTGCTGATCACTCTGGAATTTTGAGAGTTTAGGACAGGGCTGAGACAAATTTAGGAACCAACAGCCAACAACCAACATCACTGTGCCGTTGGGTCACATCCTTTCACGGCCCTGCCCTTCCCGGGCCGCGGAGTGCCAGGTTGGTGTATCCGTGGAAGTGAGTGCTTCTGCTACCATTTCTGCAAGCCTGGCCCCGGGTGTCCTTTTTGCACTTTTCTTGGAATTTTAGCAACACTACGGAGTACCTGCCTAGCGGTGCGAGTGTGCTCGTCGATCTCCCCCGCCCCCCAAGCCTTTGTTTTGGCAAGTTTGGCAAGGGGGCTCGAAAAGGGGTCAACCCTAACCCTGGGTCGGGTCGCAAAAACAGAGCAGACGACAAAAACTGGTCGTGTTCTCGTGAGAGTGTCCCTCCTGTAGCCAGGGCGCCGGTTACGCGACTGGACGACCGCGACTCGACCACGCCAGCCCCCGTTTTGACCTCCACTGACCCTCAAACCGTTGACCATTATTATTATTTTTCTTACAACCGATATGCCTAATGTAGGCTTGCCGGTCCATCTTCTATCTCGTTGTACAGGAAAACCGTGCTAGTCTCCTAGCTGGGTGAAAAACCTATACCATCCCTTCCCAGGCCAGCGCTCTTGGCTTCTTCGCACTACAGGTAACCGTTGACCATTGACGGGTACTAACATAACGGGCATCAAGAACTGCCCACACCCAAACATATCCCAAAATCATGCAATCTACGCCGAAGCGTGGTTCCGATGTGCTATGCTGTTCCCTCCCCCACCCCGCACAGGCCGTAGTCTGTTGCCGCTGCCGCTGTTGTTCGGTCTGCTCGGGCGGGCCATCCCCCCGTCCTCGGTGACTTCCAATCCCCTCTTTATGACAGCTAGCTCGGACCGGCGGGCGATCAGAATCTCCCCTTCGGGGCCGAGGCCGAAGATCATGTTGGGCACTACCATGAAGCCAATCCAGTCGTTGGGCAGGAAGAAGTGCCGCAGGAAGGAGCCCTCGACGATGCTGCCGCGCTGTTGGAGCTCAACCGAGGAGATCCAGTGGTCTGCCATGTAAAGCACGAGGCGGTTCTTGAACGTGCCGATGATGTGCTCCACGCAGGACGGGAGGAAGGTGAGGTCTTGTCGGGGCGTCAGGGTTGATGTCTCGTCCTCGGGGTTTGGGCAGTCCCAGAGCAGGATCGAGTTCGCCTGCTTGGGGGTTTTGGAGGCTGTTAGGGCGCCTGGAGGGCTCGCTGTTTTTGTCGTGTACGTCGCAAAGAGGCCCTGGTAGCACAGGGGAGCAAACCGGCGAATGGAGACGCCGTGGTCCACCGATAGGGGAATTACCTGCAGTTGGCTCAGCGTTTCCCAGTCGTAGACCTTCAATTCCTCACTGTTCTCGCCGATGAACAGCAGGAGATCCGATTTCGAAGCCTGGCGGGTCATCCACTGGGATCCCGTGGTCTTGCTCTCCGACTTGAGGCGCTGGATCCAAGCCCCATCCTGCTCCAGTGGTACAGGCCAAAGGGTGTCTTCGGTTTCCGTGATCAAAAGTAGTCTTTCATGTCTTGACGACATCAAGATCTGCCTCATTGCGAGAGCACCTTGGCCCTCGATCTGACTCTCGATCAGGAGCGGGCCAATTTCCCACATTCCTTGCCGTCGTGGATTCTTAGGCCGCGAGACTTTCTGGCCGTGAACCTCCCGGAACGGTCACAACAGGCAAGGATTGACCCGCGGTCGTCGAAGTGAAGCAGGTGCGCACCGCGGTGCGCGGTCTGCACGAACAGGATCTGCCGCTCTGGTTCCGGACGGGATATGTCGTGCGCAACAACAGACCCGTCCTCCATTCCGCAGAAGATGACGTTGAACTTATGAGAACAAGCTATGGAGCAGATTTCGGGAGCTGCGTCGGTCAGGACCCGGTGGTCGATCTCCTGTGGCACAGTGGAGACAGAGACGGCGGTGCTGTTGTCGTCGTCAGGAATATCCGTGCGGAGGAGAACTGCAGGCTCCCAAACTCGACATTGATCCCCACGAAGCTCGATGAATCGCATGCTATCGGCAGTAAAGCAAAGCGCATTAGGCAGGATCTGGGTGTCAAACCGGACGCGGTACAGCGGGCGAAGGGTTTCGAACTCGAACAATGTGAAGTTGCCCAGCGAATCCGCGCCGGCCAGGGTGCGGCCGTCCAAGGAGGCAGCCAGAACCATCGTGTTAGCTGCCTCTGCAAAGGCGATGGCATCTCCCCGGTCCAGATCATAAACGATGAGGTCTCCACCCGAGTAAGTGGCGGCGAAGAGGTTGGCGTCGAGAGCGTGGCCGAAGGCGGCGGCACGGACGGTGGTGGAACCCTCGGCGATCTTGTTGCGGCCGAAGGCGTTGATGGATCCCGTCTCCTTCTCGTAGGAGTCATATATTTTCCCATCGACGCAATCCCAGAAGACGATGTTTTCACCTCTGTACAGCACAGCGAGGAGATGTGTCGCCAGCCCGAGCTCTGCCAACATGGGCGTCCGGGATCGCATGGTGGCTGGTAAATCGGATGTCCAAGTCGTCGTTTCGTCCTGGATAAACTCGCTGGCCTCAACGTCCCACTCAATCAGACGGTTTTGTTGAGTCACAACCCTCAAGACAGTATCTTCTTCGACAAATCCCAGGCTCAGGCACAAAGACTTGATCTTGAAGGACGCCAGTTCCGAGCCATCAGCCGCGGACCAAAGCCGCACTGTTCTTGCTCCCGCGGAGGCCAGATACGCGCCGTTCTCCGCGAATGCCAGTCGCCAGACTGGCTCGCGGTGATGGAGAGTGTGAATCTCTTGGAAGATGACGTCGTCGTAGACAAAGATCTGACCAGTCATGCTCATCACGCCGACGGCAAAATATCCCAGGCCAGCAGCCACGGCGTTTGGTCTCATGCCGTTTGCATACTTGATGGTCGTGAGGCAGTCGTCTCAGCCGCGGGAGGACAGACCTTGAACGATGAGGCCACGATTTTGGTTGGTAAATTGACGGCGTATAGCCGACTCCAAAGGGCAGAACGGCGGGATGAGATGGTGAATTGCTTTCGGTGAGCGTCTGAGCCATCCGGAGAAGTTGGTGACCAGATGGATGAGATCGTCGCCCCATTTCTCCAGAGAAATGAGGGTCCCCTGCCTCCTGGCCAGGCTCATAGATGGCGAGTGCTCTTCTCGGCGGTTCAAAAGAGAGTTGATAGTCTTCCCAGCCTGGTATATGATACGCAGCGAGCCGCTGCTAGCGACCAGCTCGATCCAGTGAAGGAAACTGCTGCTTCCCAGAAACCGGGAGAGCAAGACGAGTACATCCTCGTCGTTCGGGTGGACAAAGCTCAGATGCTGAAACAGAAAATTGGACGCGTAATTCGTGAACGGGTCGTCTGTGCGCGGTGGTGGACGAGGCGAAGGCGAGCGGTGGTGGCCAGGCTGGGGTGTGTCAAGCTCAGAGCCGAGTCTTCGCGCCCTGCCAGCCGCTCTTTGCGCGGGGAGTTCCTGTTGCAGCAGGAAGCGGAGGCAGACCATCGCCAAGCGGCGATGCCCTTCCGGTTCCGTGAGCACAAACTCCGATTCTGCTCCCTTGCGCGTGAAGAACTCCCGGGCCGTCAAGTGCACAAGCTGAACCTTGTCGTGCTGGTCGACGTAGATGAGGTTTTCGCAGCAGCGTGATATTGCGCGTTGAACGTCATCGATCTTGTCGTTGATGTCCATCTCGATCGGCGTCTGGATCTCGGCGAGGCTAAGCGGCCGAAAGGCATATGTCGTCCACGCAATGAAGGCCTTCGCTGCCGCCTTGCCAAACCGCGCTGCCTCCAACTTGTCGAGAATGTCGCGATACACCGCGTCCATGTTGGACGGTGTGCTCTCCATGACCTTCGTGATCTCTGTCTCGCTCGTAACCTGGCGGAGCTCCGAGCAGATGATGGATGCCCACAAGAAACAGCCACTGGACCGCTCGAGAACGTGAGAGGCGACCGACTCTGGTGTGGGCCACGTCTCGGACGCTGGGCACGGCAAGTGCGCCATGTTTGCCTCGAGCAAAATCGAGATGTCCTGCAAGCTGTCCTGCTCCGAGATGGTGTAGCTGTGCATGTCGCTTGTCGCGGTTGTCCCAATCTGTGGGACGTCCATGATGTCTCGAGACGTGACAAGGATCGACAGGGGCCAATGTTCCTGGATGCGGGTGAGGAAAGTGAGCATGTCGGTTGAGCCCTTGCACTCATCCATGGCGTCAATGACCCAGAACTGAGGCCTGCTCAGCTTGACCTTGAGGATCCCAGAGAGGGATATCTTTCGCCAGACTGAATGAGAATCGAGCTTATCGATCGGATTGTCCTTCCAGTCCGACGCAATGGCGCTGAGCCTCTCGCGGATGGTAGGGTGCCGCACGGCCATCTGTCGGGCCATGGACTGCAAACAGGCGTTCGCGGACGACTTGATGCTGTCTCTTGCCTGAAAGAAGATGAAGCAGCAGTCCGAGTCCTGGCCGCGCAAATCCCTGATGATGTGACTGGACAAGACACTCTTGCCGACTCCCGGCCGACCACGGATCCAAAGGACTGACGAATCTGCGGGGCCCTTCCACGACTGGTAGAAATCCTTGGTAACAATCCACTCGCATGATCCGGGAAGTTTGATGGACTCCTGTATCATCATGTCGTCCTCAGGGTCGTCAGTCATGCCCAGAAAGCGGTCCAGCGCGCTCTGTCCGCCCCAGGGGACGGCTTCCTGGTCGGCACCATCCCGGCCAACCCGATCCGTCTGGCGTTGGGATGAGATCACGCCGGCTAGGGAATTTCTGACCGACAGGTAGCACGGGTCGTCCGGGGTCGAGTACATGGCGATATTGCGATGGTCGGCGTCAAGGGCGATCGCCCTCTCGTTCGGCAGCTTCATGACGGCACTGGACCTGTCGACGATGAGCTTTTGGTAAATCCCACCGTCATCGCGCGGGCTTCGTAAAAGGTAAACAGCTGGAGGTCAGTGCAAAGTCGTGGAAAATCCTCGTTGAGGCCTCGGATCAAGGGCGACTCGGGGAAGAGGTCCTTGACAAAAAGGCTTTTTCCCACAACGGCCGCCAGGCGGGAGAGAGTCTGTGCCAGGGTGGCGCCTTGGTGGGGGGTGGCCAGGAAGAAGATGGCGCCGATGCGGTCGACGACCGACCTGAATTCGACTTCTTGATGCCCCATGATGTAAGCCTTCTTGGCGACGAGGCCCCCCATACTGTGTGCGACAAAGATCAGACCGGGGTTTCGTAGATGGGTGTCAGTCGGCCGTTGTATCGGAAGAAGAGCTTCAAGGCAGTGCTCGATGGCAGGTTTGCTACATGCCTGGTTTCCCTTGTTCATCAGGGGCGAGTCCTTGATGGCAGCAAGCAGGGACCGAGCGATCTCGGATATGTCCATGATGGACTCTCGGGTAACCCCTGACGGGTAACCAAAGGTGTGGATGCGGACATCCTTGAAGTCGTCGTCCTCAGGGAGCCACGCGCGAGGCCAGAAGCACTCCGGGTTGTTGTCCCTGCTCCAGGTGTGATGGGAGCCGCCGTTCAGGCCATGGACAAAGATGACGTCGGCCACGGGTACCGCCTGGTCCGCGGGGGGTGCGAAGAGGGTGGTCAGCCCCATGGGGCCCTTCGGGGCCCCGCTCCTGCTCCCGCTCCCCGCCATCCGAGGCGCTTCGCTTGCTCAGGGTGAACGAGGACTGGGAGAGGAACGAGCTGGCCGAGGGCCCCGTGTGAGTGCGTGCGAGACTGCTGGTGTGGTTTTCCATGAGCGCAACGCTGTGTCGCCAACGACCCCGAGTGGCTGCGACGCGGTCAGGAAGGCTGGAGAGCGCGGGGTGGGAAAGAAGGGGGGTTTGCAGCCCTCTGTGATTGTCCCCAATCCAGAAGCCCGCCAAAGGTCCTCTTCCTCCCTGCTGCTGCGGTTGCCTCGCTGCAGCATCCTGGAAAGACCACCACTTTCTGGCCTCCATCGCCATGGGACGGCCAATTACGGATGCTGGTAACCGCAGCGGGATTCGATGAATGGGTCCACTCATGCAGGACGCCGGTCCTGGGAGGGTTTTGCCTCAGCGATTCGCTGGCTGAGTTTGCCCAGGCGTTGTGCTCCAGGTTGCTTGTGCTGTGCCGCTGCTGTTTCAGGCGTACATTGGCTGGAAGTGTACGGTGCTGCTGCAGACGTATAGTGCCATGATCGTTGATGTGTTTCCGGACAGGCCGGGAACCGCGGCGGCGTCGCACAATCTCACGCGATGCACGCTGGCGGCGGCGGGCGTGGCCGTGATGGATCCGCTGGTTAGGGCGTTGGGGTATGGGTGGGTGTTTACGCTGCTCGGGTTGCTTGATGCCAGCCCCGTGCTTGCTTTCCTCGCGTTGCGGAGATGGGGGCCTGGGTGACGGGCGCAGAGGGCCAGGAAGTGCGAGACTGTGGCTGTGTGAAAGGGGTTTAAGAGAGACGAAAACGTTGCCAGTGTTGTGGTTGCGGTTCATGCCCCTCCCAAGAATTATCCTCGAAATTTCTCCGAGAACTCTTGGTAAACTAGACCACCCCCCTGAGCAACTAACCACTGGTTATTAGTATTATCAGAAGTAACCACTCGAACCTCAAGGCAGCGTACTAAACACTACATCCCCCTCCACACCACCCCCCCGGACCCAAATCTTACACCCTCATCCCATTCTCGTCCACCTTCCTCCCCCTCTCATCATACACAATCACGCTAAACGCCTCATAATCCCCCTCATCCACCAACCTCGCATCATCCTCCGTGTCCAGCGCCAGGCGGGCATACAGTCCCATCCCCGCCCGCGCCCACAGCGCCGCGAGCGGGTCAAACTCTTCCTCTTCGCCCTCGCCCCTCTCCTGGCTCTCCTCTTTCAGACTCCCCGCGCCACCCTTCCCTTTCTCACCCGAACCCGCCCGCGACGCTGAACCACCCTTCCCGGCCCCCTTGACTTTCCGCACAAAGTTGATCTGTCCCCCCGGATGGGCATCCGCGCGGGGGAACAGCCCCTCAGTGGTAGTGCCCGCGAAAAGGGACCGTGGCGCCGCACCCTGGTCAGCCGGCGTCGTGGTCCCCGCCACAGGCACGGGAAAGACGGGCAGGTCCGGGTGCGTCTCCAAACACGCCATCAGCAACCCAACAAGCTCCTGCTGCGGTAGCGTGGACAAATACGCCCTCTTCTGCTGCACCGCCCTGCCCGCCCAACTCCCCTTCGTCATGACCTGCTCTCCACCCGCCGCCGTACCACCAACTTTCTGCTTCTTATTCCCCCCGGCAGCAGCACCACCACCACCAGCAGCGGCGGCGACCTTCTCCCTTTCCCTCTCCCTCTCCCGTTCCCTCTTCCGCTGACACCCCGCGCACCACCACCCCCTGCTCGTATCCCTTACCACCTCCCCCTCAATCCTTGGCTCATGGCACAGCTGGTGCCACCCGCCATCGCACCCGTCGCAAAACACAATCTGGTTCGCGGCCGGGCTGTGCATGCGGCTGCACCGGCGGCAGAGGGCCTGCTCGGCGGTGCGCTTGCCGTAGTGGTGGACGGGCCCGCGCGGGCGCTTGCTGGCGGCGTCCATGGCGGTGGGGTTGTAGGAAGCGGGCTTGAGGACCTGGCGGCCGGATTTGGTTTTGGTGAGGGGGGTTGGGGCTATGGAGGAGGGGAGGGTGGCGGGGTGCGGCGAGGCCGGGGTGGAGGGGGTGGAGGTTGCGCTGGAGGGGGAGGAGGGCGGGGAGGAGTTGTCTGAGTCGTTGTGGGGTTGGGGATTGGAGCGCTTGCGCTTGTGGGGGTTCGGGACGCTGCGAGGGAGGGTGGATGGCTTGGGCTTTTTGGGCTTGGGTTCGGAGGGGGCGGCTTTGGGGGCGGCGGGTTTGATGGGTGTGGGCTTGGACGAGGCGGTCAGGCCGGCGATGACCTTCCTAATGGCGCTCATGCCGGCGGTGTTGGATGTGGGCTTGGGGGCTATCGGTGCAGGTGCTGGAAGGGTGGAGGGTGAGGGTCGGGCTGGTGGCGCGGCGGGCATCTGCATGGTCATCTGCGTCGAGGTGTTCATGCCCAT
>MU855752.1:14868-26073 GCA_033296695.1 Staphylotrichum tortipilum
AGCCTCCTCTTTGCGTCTCCGTAAGCGGCCGGGGGGATGCTGGCGGTGACCAAGGGCGACTGAGAGGCGTGAGAGAGTGCAGCGCTCAGGCTGCTCGGCTCGCCTTTCATCCTCTTTAGAATCATCTGAGTAGCCGCGGTGAACTGCGGGATGTAGAGGGGCCGGGAGGGTGTAAAGGACGCGATCGGGCCTGATGCTGGCCCGGGGCTGGGTTCTGGGGCAGATAACAGTCCAGGACTGGGCGTGGGAGCGGGACTGGGAGCGAGCTTCGGGGCCGGCGCTGGCGTGGTGTCCTTGACCGCATCCTCCTTGGGCTCATCTTCCTTCTTGGGTCCTTCATCCCGAGCCTCCTGATCTTGAGTTTCATCCCGTTCAGGTTCCTTGTCCCGGGTTCCACCGTTTTGAGGGTCCTCCGGTTGCGAGTCCTCCCTTTGGGGCTCCTCTTTCTGTGGTTCCCGGTCCGCCATGTCGACGTCGTCGTCCATTGGGACGTGGGACGGCTCCAGCCTGCTGTTGTCGATGCCACCCCCACGAGCTCGACCCGCCCGGGGTTGAACAGCTGCCGATGAACGAAAAAAATGGTCGGGGTATCGAATTGATCAGCCAATTGCAATGTCCGTGTCTCGTGTTTTTCATATTCGATTTTACAGAGAGCAAGAAGTGGCGTGACAAGATCGAGGTTGCCGGGTTGAGGATTTGTTGTTTCCAGTCACGTGAATTTCACGTGCACCACCCTAACCCTGGATCTCAAATTCACCCCTGGTCTCCCACCCAGGCGCTCGAGGGCCACACGAAGGAGACGATTGAGCCGAATTGTTGATTTGGATGCATATTTGTTTCAGATTTAACGTAGAATGGATACCTCACTACCTAATCACCCCCTTTTCCCTCAACCCCTCAATCTCCGCCTCGTCCATGCCCAAGTGCTCCCTCAGCACCTCGTCCGTGTGCTGCCCCAGGGTGGGCGGCGGGGTGCGGATGCCCGGCGTACTCTCCGAGTATTTTACCGGCGTGTTGACCATCCGGATGGGCCCGCAGTCGCCGTGCTCCACCTCGACCACCATCCCCCGGGCCTTGGTGTGCTCGTGGTTCAGCGTGGTCTGCACGTCGTTCATGGGCGCGTAGGGCATGCCCTTGCCTTCAAACACGTCGAGCCACTCCTGCGTCGTCTTGGTCAGGGCGATGGCGTCGATCTCGGCCTCCAGCTCCACCCGGTTGGCCACGCGCGAGTCGTTCAGCTTGAACTTGGGATCCTCTTTCCACTCGGGCCGGCCGAGTCCGTCGCAGAGGATGCCGAAGAGGCGGTCGTTTCCGCCGCCAAAGAGGATCTCGCCGTCCTTGGTGTTGAAGGACTTGTACGGCACGATGGAGGCTGTGGGTTGATTGTTAGTTGTTTATGATAGGGAGAAACGGTAGTTCAGAACAGAAACCCACGATGGGCGGTCCCCCAACGGCCGCTGTCCTTCTTCCCGCTGATCAGACAGCTGCTCGCAATGTTAGCGAGCGCTGCCGTCTGGCAGTCACTCAGGGCCACGTCGATCTGCTGGCCCCTTCCCGTCCTCTGGCGGGCGAGCAGGGCGGCCATTATGCTGTTGCTCGTGTACAGGCCAGTCATCAGGTCGGTAACGGCCACGCCGACCTTGACAGGCGGTCCGTCCCGAGTGCCCGTGATGTGCATCAGGCCAAACTCAGCCTCAACCATGACATCGTACCCAGCGCGCGGGGAGTAGGGCCCGGTCTGGCCGTAGCCGGTAATGGAGGCGTAGATCAGGGCCGGGTTGATCTTGCGCATCGTCTCGTAGTCGAGCCCGTACTTAGCGAGGGAGCCGGGGATGTAGTTCTCGACCAGGATGTCGCACTTGGCGGCCAGCTTGTGGAGGATGTCGACGCCGGCAGGGTCCTGGTAGGAGAGGGCCAGGGACTTTTTGTTGCGGTTGGCCTGGGGACGACGGTCAGCGAATGCACTCCTTTCCGGTTCTGACCCTTCTCATGAAAATCTCACCGCCAGAAAATAGGCAGACTCGCCCGGGCCTTTATGGGGTGAGGCATCTGTGTATGGTGCATAAGGCGGGCCCCAGGCGCGGGTGTCATCGCCGCGCTCTGGGTGCTCAATCTTGATGACATCGGCACTAACAAAATATCAGCCAAGCAATCCAAGTTGTTACGTTTTCAGAAGGTTGGAGCAGCTCACCCGAGATCACCCAAGATTTGTGTGCAAGAAGGCTATAACATATTCCCAAACGGGCGGTCAGTCAGCAAGGGGCATCAACAGACAAATTCATGGCGTAGTTGGTCTCACCCCGGCGAGAACTCGGGTCATGTCGAGCACGCGGTAGCCGTCCAACGGGAGTGTGCTGGCTCCGGGGGGAGGCGCATGCGGGGCGGAGAAGAGGCGGCGGGCGGCAGGGAGGCCGAAGCCGAGGCGGGGGCCGAGAGCAGGGGCCGGGATGCCCCTGATGGCGTCCCGGATGGCCTTTGCAGGCCCGAATCGGACGAGAACTTGGCGGTACATGTCCAGGGCCACAACCGCAGCAAACAACAGCCAAAGCAGCGAAATCCAGTACCTGCCGTCGGTGGTGGGAGGCAGCGAGGGGGAGGGCGAGGGCGTCAACAAGCCCTCGGCGAGGGCCGGCCCAGCACCGGCGACCGCGGGGGGAGAAGCCGAGACCCCTGAACCTGGCCTGCCGTCGCTGGCGTCCGGCCCACTTGGCGCATGCCAAGGACGTGCCATTCGAGGGATGGGATGGCGATGGTCGGGTGATTCGATTCGTCGAGGCACAGGCGTGGGTGGCCGATGACTCGGAGTCGAATGGCAGAGAATTAAGGTAAATAAATACAGAAAAATACAAAAAAGAACCAAGAGAGGGAGCAGGCCGAGAGCACACAGCCCTCCATATCTTGGAGATATTTATTGCCCGAGCTGCCAGGCACCCTCTTGCCCGCTGCGGGCGATAAGCCGCATCCTGAGGGTTGGTTGATGAGCCCTGACGAGGGAGCAGCCAGCCAATCAAGCCCCTGGGAGCTGGGGCAAGAAAGAGGCTCGTGCCAACACCATGTGCTCAATACACTACGGAGTGCGTACGGCAAATCCATGACCTGTGCTGCCAACCCTCGGGCCGGCGAGGTGTTGATCTCGGGGGGGCTTCTCTCGCCGGAATGTTGTTGTGTTATTTGGAGAGAGTGGCGGGCAGAGGAAGGGACCTCCCTGAACTGGGACTTGGTTTTGGTGGAGCCGTGGAGTGGAGGCTGGGCCAAACAGCAAGCCCACCTACGAAGTACCACGGATGGGGTGGTCATAATGGCCCATTGTGGAGAACGTGGTTATGCACAACCATCAGCTCGGATCTCCGTACAAAATTTAGCGGTACGTACCTGGCTGGCTAGGAGCTGCAGATTCCAATCACAACCGCATCGCGTTCTCGACGTTCACTTTCCCAGGCATCACACCCACCCCGTCGCCATCCCTCCGACACATTACCACATTCATCCCCCAACACCCCACAATGGACTACCAGAACCGTGCCGGCTCCAAGTTCGGCGGCGGCGGCGTGGCCTCGCACAGCGCCACGAATGCCGACCGACGCGAGCGCCTGCGCAAGCTCGCCCTCGAGCAGATCGACCTCGACAAGGACCCCTACATCTTCAAGAACCACCTCGGCTCCTTCGAGTGCCGCCTCTGCCTGACCGTCCACCAGAACGACGGCTCCTACCTCGCCCACACCCAGGGCAAGAAGCACCAGACCAACCTCGCCCGCCGCGCCGCCCGCGAGCAAAAGGAAGGCAAGGGCGAGCTCGACCCCCACACGGGTCTCCCCGTCGGTGTCGTCGGCGCGGGTTTCGCCGCCCTGGGCATCGGCGGCGGCCCCCGCAAGAACGTCATCAAGATCGGCCGCCCGGGCTACAAGATCACCAAGGTGCGCGACCCCATCACGCGCCAGCAGGGCCTGCTCTTCCAGCTGCAGTACCCGGACATCGGGACCGGCATCACCCCCAAGTGGCAGGTCATGAGCGCCTTCTCGCAGCGCATCGAGGAGCCCGACCGCAACTTCCAGTACCTGCTCGTCGCCGCCGAGCCCTACGAGACGTGCGGCTTCAAGATCCCCGCCCGCGAGCTCGACAAGCGCGAGGACCGCCAGTTCGAGTACTGGGACCCCGACGCCAAGGAGTACTGGGTCCAGATCATGTTTATGACGGAGCGTGAGGAGCGGTTCAATGCCGCGCCGGGCCTCACGGGGCGGCGATGAGGGACGGCACGACTCTTTTCGGACCTAGACGTGGAGTGTAATAAGATAGAGTGCCTGCGCTGAAGGGGGCTGGGGGCACTAGGAGTACAAAGACGGACATGAGGAAGGGAATATGGCGAATCAAGGCGCAAAACGGAGGATAATATACCCAAGCCCAAGCACAACAGGTCGAGGCGCCGGGAAGCATCCCTCGGCAAGACACCACTCGAGCCCGACCGGAGCAAGATGGCGAATAAACCAGGCGCACACGGAGCACAACGAGGAGGACAGGCTGTAAGATGCCAACAGCTGTCACAACCGGGTTTCCTCGCTAACAATCGGGTAGCCAAAACGAGACCAGGCACCAGCCGCAGACTGAGGCCATCTCGATTTCTCGAGAGCCAGACAAACAGATTGAAATATAATGAATCACCTGGCCACCATCTTTTCATATTGCACTTGCTCAACGCTATGTTTCACTCAATTAGCTTGATACATCCATGTAGCTTCACTGCTGGCGCATATCACAATAGGCACCTCTAAATCTCAACAACCGTCCACATGCGATACTGTAAATTCCTCTGCTGTATCTTCTCTCTCACACCTGTCCGACCAACCAGCCATCCATCCACAGCATTCAGATCCCATACTATGCCATCTCCCACGGGCCCAGGTTCAACATCCATCTATCCCTCATCCATCCTCACTCGCTCCCACGCACGACCGAGCAAAAAACCGCACAGAGCACAGCACCCAAAAGCCCAGCTTCAAGTATCGACTACAGTCGCCCCGAATCGCCCGAGGAGCTAGTCAACCAGACAGCCAGATAGACAGACGGACAGACAGACAGACAGACACCCGAACCAGGCCAGTCAATCTGCCAAGCCTACCAACAAGCATCCATCCATCCACAGCCTCCAACAATCCCCCGACCCCAAACACTCCGCTCGTTCACCCCAAGAGAAAAATCACCGAAAGTTATTATCAAACCGCTTAAAAGTATACCCAATAAACGGCAGGCTCATCTCGGGGCTCTCCTCCTGCTGGACCGGGCCACCGCCTGGGCCAGCCGCACCGTTCCTGGCTTGCGCGGCCCGCAGCAGCGTGGCATTGTCCGTCTGGTCGATCTCGTCGGTCGGGAAGTATGTCGTGTCAATGTTGGACGTCAGGCGCGGCTCAAACGGCGCCCGGATCCGCCGCAGGCTGTCGAACTCGACGCCCCGGAAGAAGGAGTGGCTCTTGATCTCGTGCGCGCCGCCGCGGCCGAGGCGGTTCTCCGAGTTGCAGATCAGGCTGGGCACTGGTTAGTAAAACGGACAGAAACGATGGGTGAAAGGGCGAGGGAGGAACCATACCTCCGGATGAGATTCTCAGCCTCGACGCCCAGCTGGATATCGTCGGGGAAATACAGCGACTGGCGCCAGTTGACAATCTTGCGGTACGTGTCGTGGCTGTCCTCGGCGCAGAAGGGCGGCCAGCCGACGAGGCACTCGAACATGATGGTGCCGAGCGACCACCAGTCGCAGTCGAACGTGTAGCCGTGGCCGGTAAAGATCTCGGGCGCGATGTAGTCGGGGGTGCCGACCGTCGAGTACGCCATTAGGCGCCGCGAGCGCCGCCAGTCGTTGATCTGCGACCGGTTGCTGACCGTCAGGTTGATCTGGTCGATGGCGATCGAGTTGCGGTTGTCGCGCGGCTTGGTCGACTTGCCCTGCAGCAGCTGCTGGTAGTAGTTGTTGTCGTGCAGCTTGTGGAAGCCCGTCGAGAGGCCAAAGTCGGTCAGCTTGACGTGGCCGCCGCGGTCGAGGAGGATGTTGTCCGGCTTGATGTCTCTGTTGTGTCGTTAGCGTGGAGTCGACAAAAACAACCTGACTTTTCAGGGGGGCAGCTCCTAGAAACTCACCTGTGGATGAAGCCCAGCTTATGGACCGCCTCGATGGCCAGGACAATCTCGGCAATGTAGAACCGGGTGATGTCTTCCGAGAAGATTTCGTACTTGATCAGCATGGTCATGAGATCGCCTCCCGGCAAGAACTCCATCAGCATGTACAGGAAATTGACGTCCTGGAAGGTGGTGTACAACTTGACAACCCAGGGGCTGTCCGACTCGGCCAGAATGTCGCGCTCGGCGCGGACGTGGGCGAGCTGGTCCTTCTTGAACATCTCAGTCTTGATGAGCGACTTCATGGCGTACACCTTGCCGTCGGCCTTCTTCTGCACCAGCTTGACCTCGCCGAAGGCGCCCTTGCCGATGATCTTGATGGTGTTGTAATTCTCGGGCTTGTCCTTGGTGCGCAGGAAGCGCAGGTACGAGCCTTCCCTGCGGCCACCGGTGGCCCAGATGGACTCCCGGCGGCGGGGGTCGGTGGTCTCGGCCAGCTTCTGCTCCATCTCGCTCTGCCTGTAGCGACGAGGTTACTTGTCAGCGCCCCGAGTCACACACCATCTCTCCGCCAAGCGTAGCATGACTTACCTCTGGTTCCGCTCGCGGGCGCGCTTGACGCTGTCCTTGAAGAAGTCGGAAGCCAGCTGGGAGCACTTCTTCTGGTTGTTGTTCGCGTTCGGGCCGTACTTGTCGGGGTTCCGCTCGGGGGCGGGGGCAAAGTATTCTTGGGGCGCCTGGGTGGGCATGGGGGGCGCGTTCAGGTAGCTCCCGTAGCCAGCCTGCTGGCCCTGGGCACCGGCGGTCCGGGGGCGCTGGCCAGGGGGGGTCGCCCGGGCGGCACCGTAGGGGGAAGCCCTGGCGGCGGCGCCTCCCCCGCCGCCCAGGTTCTGGTGGGAGAACTGGTGGGCGAGCCCCGTGTTGGGGTCATTATTGGTGCCGGGGGCGGCAGCGGAGCGGGCCTGGCCGTAGCCCCCCTGGCCGGCCGAGCTGTAGTCGGAGGCGGCCTGGGCGCCGAGCTGCGACGAGTAACCGGCGGCGGGGTACTGGTTGGGGGGGAAGTAGCCGGCCGAGGCGTAGCCCTGCTGGTAGCCCTGGGGCTGGCCCTGCTGAGCGGCGCCCTGGCCGGCGGGCTGGCCCTGGAAGACGGGCTGGGGGAAGGTCGACGGGGTAGTGGGATAGGTGCGGTCGGTGGTAGCGAGGCGGTCGTTGTTGTTCCCAAAGTTGAGGTACAGCCGGTTGCCCTGGTTGTCCATCTTGACGGCGATCTGCTGCTGCAAGCAGTGGTCTGTCTGCTGCTGCAACGAGAGGTGGGCTGCCCAGGCGCACGCAGGCAATTGCTACTCTGCCGGTCGCCGGTGCTTTGAAGACCCAACGAGGGCGGTGGGAAGGGGGGGGGGGGGGGGGGGGGGGGGGGGAGGGGGGAGGGCAGACTGCGGGCGTCAACGGACGACGTCGAAGCTGGTCTGTGATGTCGCTTGGGCTGCGTCCTGGTGTTGGTGGTGGTTAGGTGGAAAGGGGGGAAGATTGACGGGGACCCTGCTGCGTTTTGGGGGACCAGGTGCTGGGGAGGTCGAGGCCCGCAGCGGTGGCGGCTCGCTGTCACCCACTGCCCACCCGCTGCAACGCCCAAGATTCACGGCCCCGCCCTGCTGTGGAGGTGGGGCAGGTTGCAGCGAAACACGAGCCCGACTGCGCTGCAGACACAAGACACCTCGCTGACGGCGGCCAGCGATTGGACAATGGAGGAGGGGCCGCCAGCGAAACCTCTCTTTGAAAGCTTCTATGGAAGAGCATGAAACAATAGGGGAGCAAACAGGGTTGAGCAGGGCAACCCCTGGATGCTCGAGGCTGCTCAACAACCAACGTTCGGTGCTGTCCTTATTACCCGGCGGCCAGACTCGACGCAAAGATGCAGCCCGCGACCCGATGCAGTGCTGCAATCGCCTGTCGTGGTGCTGCCGTGTCACCCCAACGCCCTCGACGGCTCAAGCCAACATGCGGTGGCTGCGAGTGGACCAGAAAGAGGGGTCGTGTAGCCGTTGGCTGCCACTTGGCTGCGACTTGTCTCCGAGTTTCGTGCGACTTAACCGGCTCCGAAATAGCGCGGGTGCGGGATCAAGGTCATGGAGAAAGTGGGAATGTTTCTCTGGGATGTCGGTCCCCCTGAAACGAGGGGCTGATGAGGAGTGAAATGCGCCGGCCACCCAGCGCCCACCCAATATTAAAGTGCTGACCGTCAAACAGCGTCGAAGCCCCCCAGTCTCATCCCTTTTTGGCATCTCTGAGCCCAGAAGGATGGGGATGGGGGTGGGGAAGTCGGGGGACGAGCCGCCATCTACAAAGCACTCGCACGGTGTCTGGTCTTCAGTACGGATGTGACCATCTGTATTCGGTATTCGGGATGCAACGGGTTTGTGCATCCCTAGCAGCCCTTTGTTTAAATCGTTTGGACAAAGTTGAAGAGTCCACCTCGGTCATGGTTTGATCCACAATCCAGAAAGAGGAAGCACATGCCTGGGCAGGCGAACGGAAGACAGCACAAGATGGTCCGTGCACAGTGCTTATCGCGATAACGGCGCATGGAAATTTGAAGCATCATGAATGCCATACGACCGCCCACACCTCTGCGCCTCTAGCTACCTACCCCGCACCACTCCCATCGCCTGCCGTCGTAGAAAGTGGCCCGGCCCATCGACATTCCCCCCGTCAAGCCCCGAAGCAGCCCCCGCGGCCGCACAAGCCCAATGTGCTGGTAGTCCCGCTGCACCTCCCGCACAGGACCAGGGCAAGGATAGGAACAAGGAGAAGGACGAGCTCGAGGACGGGCGCCCTCCAGAACCTCAGGCATTCCACCAGAGCCGTGATGGCCGACCCGGCCCCCGCAACACCTCCACCGGCCCCGGCCGCTGCGGTATGCTTGGCCCCGCCGCCCTTGTGGTTCTTGGTGGTGCGACGACAACATCTAACAGTCTGCCCAGGCACCGCCGCGCCCAAACCCGGCCTTGCGCATGCTCGGCATCCCCGGCCTCCCGAAAAAGCTCCCCTCCCGGAACTGGATGATCTTCTGGGCCGTATCAAGCGCCATCACAGCAGGCATCATCTACGACAAGCGAGAGAAGAAGAGGGCCATCGCAAAATGGTCTCATGCCGTCGAGCACCTCGCCAAGGAGCCGCTCCCCGACAAGCTCGGCCTCGCCCAGCCGCGGAAGCTGACCATCTTCCTCTCAAGTCCGCCCGGTGACGGCCTGCGCGTGGCCCAGGACCACTATACCGAATATGTCAAGCCCATCCTGGCTGCAAGCGGCTTGGACTGGGAGTTCGTCCAGGGCCGCCGCGAGGGCGACGTGCGTGCCTACATGGCCGAGCGAGTGCGCAGGACCCGCCGTGGCGACGAGAGCAAGGATGGGGCGGACCCGGAAAAGGAGCCTACGAAGGAGGAGCTGGTCGACGCATTCCGCAAGACGCGCGGCATCAAGGAGTACGAGGGTATGCGGGGTGACGTGGTCATCGGCCGGCACACATGGAAGGAGTACCTCAGGGGCTTGCACGAGGGCTGGCTCGGACCCCTGATCGCGCCGCCAGAGCCGCCAAAGCCGCTCCCTGCAACAACTGTCCCGGAAGCGTCCACCGAGGACAAGCCTGCCGACGAGAAGTCTGCCGAAGACAAGCCCACCGAGGAGAAGCCGGCGGAGGAGGAAAAGAAGCCCACGAGGCCGCCCCAACCAAAACCGTACAACACCACTGCCGAGTACCCCTCATCCTACCTCCCCACGACCGCTCCCACCGAGTTCGCCCCCTCCGCCCCCATCCGCGAGCCCCACCTCCTCGGCTTCCTCAACACCCCGATTCGCCTCTACCGCTTCTTCAACCGTCGCAAGCTCGCCGACGACATCGGCCGCGAGGTCGCCGCCGTGTGCCTCTGCACCTACCGCGAGTACCAGCAGCTGGCCCCCGACGCCGACAGTGCCAGCCCAGCAGCTTCGGACGAGCAGCCGCGGTGGGAGCAGCAAAAGGAGCTGGAGTGGGAGGAGAAGGACTGGATCAAGTCTGTCTGGAAGGAGGACGAGCCCAAGGACGCCGAGGTTGCAGCCGAGGTCCCGGAGAAGGTCCGCACCAAGCCCGTCGTCATGGACGCACGCATCGCCGAACGCATGCGCCGCTTCCAGCTGTCGCCCGAGGAGGAGGCCCGCGTTGCCGCCATCGTCGTCCCCGAGGAGGAGGTCGAGGGCTGGATCAAGGGCAAGCTGCGCCAGCTGTATCGGTGGGGCTCCAAGAAGGCTTTTGAGAATAAGACCGGACCCAACGTTGGCGATGTCGGCGAGTAGCATCCCGGTTTGGGAAGGGTCGACGGGGCTGTATAAGGGTGTACATGTATAACTGTGTTGGATGTATGTTGGCTGCCATGTGCGAGTATCACGGTGCATCGCGGTCCGCCGCCGCAGGGGCAGAGAGTTGTCTTTCTGTATTATTATGGGGCATATATGATAGATTCCGGGTGGTCAGCTGGGCAGGGCAGCATCAAACCGGGACAGGCACAATGACCGCCCTTGCCCACGAGCTGGGGGGCTGTTCCAAATACCAAGCAGCGCAACGCCGCTCATGAAATAACCATAGATGGCTTGTCATTTGGAAAGACATTGGACTGAGTTGGCCGGCGTCAACCCTCGCTGATCAGGGTCCTGCCTTGGCAGCACTGTCCGGCCGGCAGTGTGTCCACGGTAGCCCCTGGCGATCCCAATACGCCTGTCTGTATTGGGCAGTGGTGAGAAGGTCGCCAACGAGGCGCCTCAGTCGTCGTCGTCGTCATCGTCGTCGTCAGAGCCGTAATCTACCAGCAACCCCCCAGACTTTACGGTGCTCGAAGCCGCCGCTGGTGCTGATGCTGCTGGTGCTGGCGCTGGCGCCGTCGCAGGCACCGCTTTTCCCTCCGTTTCCCACTTCCCTCCTACCTCCTTCTTCACCCCAGTCTCTTCCTTCGCACCATTCTCTCCATCCTTACCCTGGCCCTTCCCATCCCCTTTCCCACCCCCCTCCCCGCTATTCTTCTCCCCATCCCCCACGGCAGCAGCTCCCACCCCCGCAGAAACCCTCCTCACA
>MU855753.1:0-10033 GCA_033296695.1 Staphylotrichum tortipilum
AGGTTTAAAATAAGTCCAATTATCGGGGGGGGGTAAGTCCAAATAGCGGGCTCGGAGGCCTGGAACATCAGAGGGGGGTGCAGCCTGGCTTGGCTGTGCTGCTTGTTGCTGCTTGCGCTGCTTGGGGCTGCCCCTCCCCCACATCCGGCAGGGCCAAGGTCGCCCAGGGTTGGGCAGGTGGAGCTTGGGCCAGCCCAGTAATTCACTGCGCTGCCATTGGCTGGTGGGTACCGTCAGCTGTTCGCAGCAGAGAGGTAGGTACCTATTCCGTACTGTGTCGATGGATCCGATCCCAAATGCACAGAGCTCGCTCCCCACCCCAACAAATCCACCAGCCCGTCAGTTTTTGATCCATCACCAACCCGAGCTTGGAGCTCTGAGCTGCGTCGCTACAAGACAGCAGCAGCAACCCCCCTCGGACACCCGCCAGACCTACGAGCAGAGAAACGGGCTGGGACTACCGACAATGTCGGCATGTCGGGGTCTTCATTTCTGGCCCGCACCCGCCACTCGCGACCCGTCGCCGTGATGGCCTCCTCCCTCTTCAGCTCCCAGCTCCTCCCACACCCCCAACTCGCCAGCATGCCCGTCCTGCGCTGGGGAAGGCTGGCCCTCAGGCGCAGCGCATACCGAGGCCATCGGCTCTTCTCAGCCTCGGCCGCCCACGCCCAGATTCTCGACGTCGCCTCGTTGCCCGACCGCACCATCCCCCACTACCAGCAGACCAAGACGTCGTCGCTGCTCTCGCTGCACTGGCCCCAGCCGCCCCGGAACATCCTGCTCATGCCCAAGCTGCACGCCCCGCGTGTCACCCTCAAGGCCATCGAGTTCGCCAAGCACATTTCGAGCAACTACCCGGGCCTCAACCTCGTCTTCGAGAGCCACATTGCCAAGCACATACACGAGACCCTCCCGTTCCCCGTCTACACGACCGATCCGAGCGATGCCCCGGCCCTGTTCGCCAAGAAGATCGACCTCGTCACCACCATGGGCGGCGACGGCACCATCCTGCGCGCCGCGAGCCTCTTCTCCATGCACAACAGCGTGCCCCCGATCCTCTCCTTCAGCATGGGCACCCTGGGCTTCCTGGGCGAGTGGAAGTTTGGCGAGTACAAGCGGGCATGGAGGGAGTGCTACATGAGCGGCTGCTCCGTCACCGTCGAGGACCTTGGCGAACCGCACACCCGCGCCGCCGTGGCAGGCGCCCGGCCCGCCCACCACAGCCACAGCCCCGACTTCACCCCTCTCTCGGCCTGGGACGATGTGCGCGGCAACGGCCAGTGCATGGGCCCCAGCCGCACCTCCAAGATCCTTCTTCGCAACCGCCTCCGCGTGGGAATCTACGACAGCGAGGGCCGCAACATCAACGAGCAGCTCCTCCCGACCGCCGCCGCCGAGCCGGACCTCGGTCCCGCCGCGGCAGCCCTCCAACACACCCCGAGCGACCTCGCGAACCCGCCCTACCTCCACGCCATCAACGAGCTCAGCATCGACCGCGGTTCCCACCCGCACCTGGCCATCATCGACATCTACGTCAACTCGCACTTCCTGACCGAGGCCGTCGCCGACGGCATCCTGATCAGCACCCCGACCGGGTCCACCGCCTACTCGCTCAGCGCTGGCGGCTCCATCGTCCACCCGCTCGTCAAGTCGCTGCTCATTACACCGATCAGCCCGCGGAGCCTGAGCTTCCGCCCGCTCGTCCTGCCGCTGCACACAAAAGTTGTGCTGAAGCTGAGCAAGCGGAACAGGGGGCGCGATCTGCCCGTCAGCATTGACGGGAAGCGGCGGGTCGCCGTGACCATTGGGATGGAGGTGCGCGTCGAGGGCGAGCGGCTCGAGAAGGGGCCCGAGGGCTGGCGCGGCGGTGTACCGTGTGTGATTCGGGCGTCGTCGAGGGGCGGTGATGGGGGGCCGGGCATCGCCGAGGATGACGATTCCTGGGTGGGCGGGCTCAATGGGCTGTTGAAGTTTAATTACCCCTTTGGGGAGCCGGTGGAGGAGCCATAGGCATGTGAGGAAAGATCTACGGATCAGAGGTTGTATTTGGATAGGACCAAAACAGGAGTCTGTTTTTGGATATTAGCCGTATGGATTAGCTTGATACCCTTCAAATAAATGGCATAATGAAGACGGCCGGCAGTATCTTGCTGGCATTGGTAACTGTGAGTCTTTTCTTCCTTTGCACTCAATCTGCGGGCCTGGAAAAAGGGAGAAACACCAGACATGTGATTCTCACTCCCACACCGGCCTCAGCCTTGCAGACAGCTGGATTTGCATGTGATGCTCAGCCAACAACCTCACACTCTCGAGGTATGTCGAGTTTCACTCCCACAAGGCCGGGCATTGCTCACACCAGACAGCAGTGTTTAGCCAGCAAACCGACGCATTGCGAATGCCATCATCCATTCATTCATTACACGCCATTAAATCCGCTACTACACACAGCCACAAATACCCAACCAGTGACAACGGTATATACTTCAACAGCTTTCCAGCCAACCACCCCAACAATCTCCCCTCGTTACTTAGAGCGCAGCAACAGCCCCCAGCACCAACATCCCAAACCCGCTGACAGCCTTCACCGCCACCGCCCCCGCGGTGTGAATAGCCGACGACGTCGGCTTGGTCGTCGAGGTGCTGGTCGGCGAGGGCGCGAACGAGCTGGGCGGGACAGAGGGCGCGCCCGTCTCCTCGGGCTCCTCCTCGCCCTCGCCGTCGTCGTCGGAGTCGTCGCCGCCGGTGGGGGAGGGGGCGGGCTCCGAGGCGGACGTGCTCGTGGGGGCGGGAGCGGCAGTGGTCACGGCGGTAGTCGGGGCGGGGGTGTCCTTGGTGGTGGCCGCGGGGGGGTTGGAGCCGACGGCGGCGCAGAATTTTTCGGTGGCGGGAAGGACTTCGTCTGTGGTTTGTTAGTTGGATATTCAGGGGAAGGGGGGTCCCCAGGGGGTGGGGGGTCCCCAGGGAGAGGAGGGGAGGGATATTAAACGGAAAGGGGCACGTACTCAGCGCCTTCTCAACACCGCACTTGTCGACAACACAGGGCGTGGCACCCGTCTTGACGGCGTCCATGTTCTTGCAGACGCACGCAAAGTCGGTGGCGGCGCACGAGGTGGTGCCGACGGCCGAGATGATGCAGGGCAGCGCGCACTCGGGGAAGACGGAAATGTCCTGGGCCGAGACGGCGGCGGCCGAGGCGAGGGCGAGGATGGCGGAGGTGTACTTCATTGTGGCGGTGTTTTGAGGGAGAAACAACGAGTGTCTTGGTGGAGAGGTGCGGTTTGGGATGGGTGGGATGGGATGGGGGCTTCCTGGTCACGTAACGAGTGTGATGGGGAGAGAGGAGAGGAGAGGAGGGCAGGAGAAGGGGGCACGGAGGAGGAGGTCTCTTATACGGCGCCGAGCTCCTGGTGAGTGACCCTCCTCTGCCCTGTCCAGTCACACTCCCCCACCGAGCCCGACGATGGCCAGCCAAGACACGCCGGCCAAGGTTCACGCCCACGAGTGGACCCGCCACACCACCGGTCTATTCTTGCTGGGGAGGATGGAGGATGGAGGTGGTAGCGGAGAGGGGGATGAAGACGGGAATACGGACGCAGGAACGGCAGGGACGGGCCTCGATTGGCTTGTGCGGGAGGCGCTGGGCCTCTTCTCGCGGGGACCTGACGAGCAGGGGCTCGTCGGTGAATCTCTGCCCAGATTACTACTAAGGGCCGCAGGGGCGTTGGTTGTCCAGGGCCATGAAGGCAGAGGATCGAATCCGGGGAAGTGGGACGTTGCATATGATCGTGAGCCTCGGCCCCAGCATCCCGATCAGGGCATCGTGGCCGAGCCGGGTGCGGTGCTGTCCGGGGGGGTTGTTCAGCTTGTTTGTGCTGCGTTGTGGGGAGGGCACTCGCGATGGGCTCGGCAGCAGATAGGCTGCATACTTATTTGTTGCAAGAAACCTGTTCTCTGGTCTCCTGTCCTGTCCTATGGCAACCCAACGAAGACTGACCAAGAGGATGGAGCAGAGGAGAGCAGGCTGGTGGGGAATCAGCCTCGAGGCGGAAGTAAGGCGGGTGATTCGCAGGCCGTTGGACTGCAGCTGCAGAGATGGGAGAGATGCAGTCGTGCTGCGGTAGCGTCTCATGTGAAGTCGAGTTCGGACCAACCAGCCGGTCCTCGATACAGCGCCAATTTACCACGCCGCAGCATCGTAAGGTTCACTGTTCCTGTTCCTGGCAGGCATCTCGCTCCCTCTTCCCCCGGCTCTGGCCCTCCCTTTCTTTCTCTCAATCCTTTCCAAACCACGACCAAACACGGCAATCAACATCCGCCATCCACCCACCCGGACAAACCGGCAGGGCGATCCCCCATCGTGGCCCCATCCCATGGCCTCACGCCAACAATGGCAGCTCGCTCTCGGGAATGGGAATCAGTGGACCTGGAATTCGCCCGCCCCTGCATCCCCGAACCCGCGCCCCTTCCCCGATCAAGCCTAGCCCACCCTCCCCCAGAGGGGAAAGCGGGTCCCCCAGTTTCTGTGGGGGAAAAGACCCCCCTGCCCGGTTGCCCGACGCCACCGCATCACTTCCCCTCTGCCCTGGACTGGAGTGGCAGGGGGGCAACTCAGACCCTGGAAATTGTGGTGTCACAGGCTGCTGTTAGGTGTGTGGGTTGAAAAGCGAAGCGGCGATGCAACCCCTGCTCGTATCCTAGCGATGCCGAGGTGTGGTGGTGCCAAGGAGCATGTGGTTGTGAGTGAGGGTGTTGGGTGAAACGGGAACCTGGGGGCGCTGCGGACGAGGTGGGATTCGCAAATTCGAGATGTGGACTGGGAGGTGTTTCTGCTGTGCACTGAGCGGATAGAGAACGCCGGGCCAGCCCGCTCACCACCGCCACCGCTGCCACCACTCACATCCTGCTCCTTCTGCCGTGGTGTTTCGCGATGCCCATCCCAGCGCGTACCACCGCATCAGACCACCGAACAAATCACTAGGTCCACCGCCACCACAGTCCCCAATCAATACTCGCACATAAGTAAACCGCGGAGATCTCGGCGCCCCAACCGCAACAAAGGACATTGGTGATCCATGTGGAGAACACCCCATCCACAGTCCAAGTTCATCAGTCCCCGCCAAGCCGCCGGAACTTCAGAGCCGGCCGTGCTGTTTCAAGACCCTTCCTTCCCTGGAGGGAGGCGAGTTGCAGGTAGATAGCGCGCTCTATTTTAAAATTGTTTGGTGTTTCCGTTTCATGGTCTGAAGCAACGAGCGTGGTGTTGAACCCGGAGGGGTTGTTGATATCGCGGCGGTTTATGCATCAAATCCAGACAAGGCGGGGGATTCCCTTTACCCAGGGAGGAGGGAGTGGAATCCAACCGGTCAGGTGGTGCTTTGGCGGACCTCACCTCCTCGGACAGGCGGCGAGAGTGAGGCCTTGCCAGCTCAGATTTTCTTGGGGGCGCGGCCAGCGGCGGCAAGTTGTCAAAATATCTCTCTCCCACCGGGGCATTCTTCCGTGCCTGTCACCACGCCATACGCCCCAACGCCCCAACGCCCCAAGAAGATTTTACACAACAATCTGGAAGGTGGGAAGGGTGTTTAACTGGGTACTGTGTATATATGTTGTGCTACCTCACAGAAAATGAGTAGTGGATGTGTGACACTTCATCTACGAAAACCCTAACCGGGGAGGGGAACGGCCAGTGTAACATTGTACACTCGCGGGGCATGGCCAGACTCGATCCTGTGGTATGCTGGATGAGTGATGAATGGAGGTTCATTACATTTAATTGTGCACTTCTCGGCGCTGGCATGGAGGTACACAACCGAGGCGTTGCCTCACCTCAAGCACGTCGCCCCCAAGCCAAGTGCAACGGGGACCACGGCCGTCTCACTCCCCAAGGCGAAGGAGGGTGTGAATATCCCCAAGCAGACCCCCATCTTGAAGTCACCAGCAAAGCAAAACAGACGAGGACCCAATCAGTCAAAAAGGACAAGCCAACAACTTTTAGCATTTGCCCAACGCTACATCCAAAGGATCTATGGACTACTCGGCAAAAAAAGCACACGCTGTTCCCGTCCCAGCCAAGGCACAACACGACCACCAGGCCCACCAACAACCAACAAGCATGGACGCAGGGAGGGAGGCACCGCCACAGATCAGGACAGCAGAACACACTTTTCTTGCCAGACAGCACCCTACAAGCCGACGGACAGGGAAACAGACAGCAGAAGCAAACTCGCTCGATCCAAGCCAGCCAGGGTAGTCAAGGGGTTTGGTGCAGAGCCCTCTCACAGCCTCAGGCACCCCCCTACCCACCCCACCTGGCACGGCTCGGGCCACCTCACACGGGACTCGCCGCCTCGCCGAGACTGGCGCCGCTTCCGCTGCCCGACCGCACGCTACTGCGGCCGGACCCGAACCCCGACGCAGACCCCGACGATCCCGACCCCGACCCCGACCCGCCTTTAACGTGGAAGCCGGGGGGCGGGCCGCGGATCGTCACCGAGGCGCCGCTGCCGACGGCGCCGAGCGGGTGGCTGCCTTTGTGATGCGACTGCGGCTGCAGGTAATAGCCGCCCGTGTTCGTCGTCGGCGCGCCGACCACGGTGCTTGCCACGTTGCTCGCGCTGCCGCTGTCGTGCTCGTCCTCGTCCGTCGACTGCGTGAAGCCTGAGACGTTACTAAGCATCGACGACGAGCGGCCGCGGGTGCGGTGGTGCGTCGGCGGGGTCACCAGGGCGGGGTGCATCGGCGACGAGTAGGCCGAGAGTTGCGAGGGCGCCATCAGCGGGGTGACCTGGGCCGACATGGAGACGGGCGGCCAGCCGGGTGCCGGTTGCGCTGCGTATTGCGGTTGCTGCTGTTGTGCGGCTGAAGCCGCTGCCCATGGTCCTGGGGCGGCGGCGTAGTGGTTGGGCTGCGGGCCCATGTCGTATGCCGCCTCTTCTTGGAAGCTAGCCAAGTACTCCTGCAGGTGGGCCGCCATGGCGTGGATCTGCGCCTGCTTCGAGATGTTGCCGGCACGCAGGGTCTGGATCCGGTCCTTCAGATTCTGCTCGGCCCGGGCGAGCTCGGCAGCGAGGTTCGCCCTCTCCTGCCGGCGTCGCTCGGCCTCGTTCAGGCCCCGCGCGTTCGCGTCCGTAATGCGGGCGTGCTCGTCGTCGACCTTGGCCAGGCGGGCGGCGATCTTGTTCCGCTTCGCCTGGAGGCTCGACTTTTCCTCGTCGAGCGCCTTGATCTCCTTGTCGATCGACGACTTGAACGTCTTGAAGGACGCACGGGCCTGGTCAAACTTTGTCTTCTCAGACGTCCACTCGCCGTGCTTGGCACGGTGCTCCTTGAGCAGGTCCTCGGGCACCACCTCCAGCTCCTTAAGCTGCCCCTCGAGCTCGCCAGTCGATTCCTCAGATCGCTTCTCCTGGATCGTGTTCTGGGCAACCTTCTGCCGCAGCTTCTCGTCGTCGCCGCCGGCCGACAGAACGGCGGAGGTGAGCTTTTCGATCTCCTTCCGCGTCGCATTCAGCCTCCGGTTGTTGTCCCTCCGAACGGTCTTCAGGCGTGATTTCTCGTCGGCGAGCTTGGCCTCGGCCGCCACAATGGAGGCCCGCAGCGTCGTCGCGGGCGAGTCGTGGCGCGCGTGCGACCGCGATGCGTTGGAGGCCTTGGGGGTGGCCTCGGGGTCCTTGCTCTTCGCCGCAATGGTCCTCACGCTCGTCGAAAAAATCACCTCGCCCGTCTGCGTGCTGACGAACTCGCATTCGTAGTTGGATAAGGGGGTGAGGCCGTAAATGTCGCCGGTCCACCGTGTGCCTTGGTAGTTCTCCTCCTCTGGGTTTTCGATGGGAATTATGCGCGTTGGCTGCCAAATGGCGTTGTTGACCCTGACATAGAATGGTTTCGAAGTATCAATCCCCGGCTTTGTGTCCTCTGGGGGAGTGTCGTCGTCCCCGACGTCCGGGAAGTGGCTCGAGCTGAAGCAGACCTCGTCGTAACCGACGTAGCAGATCCAGATTTGCTCGGGCTGGGTGTTGAAGGGGGCATTGCCCAGGTTGTGGATATCGGTGGCGTTTGATCCGGCGGACTCGCTTGCTGCGTGCGACAGCTCGTATTCCTTCACCATGACGATCTTGGTGCTAGCAAGCGCCGCCCAGAGGGGCTGCTTAATCCTAACCTGGGCGCTCTGTTTGCGCCGCTTCTTGCCCGAGAGGTGGGCCACGCTCGTCTGCAGATGGGCATCGCTATCGGCGGCGAGGAGGGCAACGTCGGAGCAGCCCTCGGCGGGGAACGACACTGACTTGCCCGATTCGGGGTCCAGCTGGCTCTGTAGCTGCAGATCCCGGCGCTCCCTGCGCAGGTACCATTCCCGGATGTACCGGACGAGGCCCTGTGTGAGAATGTGGATCGCCAGGACGCTCCTAACCCATCCGTAGGTCCCTTTCTTATCGAATGCCCGGAAAGTGGGCTCTGCGCCCGAAGGAACAAGGCGGTTGACCCCAAGCATGGCAGCCAGCCGAGACAGGCCGTGCCCCCGCTGGATCCAGTGAGAGACGCCAACAATGCTCACGCCGAGAAATATGTTGCTCGTGGTACCCCGGCTCGAGGTGCCGCCACCACCCAGCGTAAAGGAGATGACCACCTGAGCCAGGTCCAGGATAAACTGCTGGATGGGAGCCCACAGAAACAGCCAGACCAGCAGCATAATGCCGTCCATCCAGATCAGGGTCCACAACGAGGGGGTGCCTTGGCTGCCGTCAAAGATCTCGGCGATACTGAGACCCGAGCTGGTGGTCACGGGCGGCACGAAGGTGAGGACAGTGAAGAGCATGTAGATGGAGGCGAGCACGGCGGGCGAGGCCTGCATGAGGATGATGAGGATGGCAATGGTGTCGGCGAGGGGGCAGGAGCGAAGCACGGTGATGGCCAGGTCCAGCGGGCCCGGGTCGCGGTGGACGTTTGTATTCTTAGCATCGTTGACGTCGATCCGCCGGTGAGTTTCTTCGGGGACGGCGTGGGCAGACGAGGACGGGGGAGCAAGGGAGTCGGCCGAGGAGGACTCGGAGAAGGCGCCTAGCGACCCCCGGCGCAGCTGCTCGGTGGCCCTGTGCTCGGGCGCCATGTCGTCGGGATGGGCGGCGGAACCATTCGCGGTGGCGGGCACGGCGGGGACGGGGGGCACCGAGGAGGGGTCGAGGGCAGGCCGGGGGCCGTCATCAAGCTGGGATTGACTTTTTCGCTTGATGACGCGCTTGCCGGGGCCTACAAGGCCATTCTCGTGGCGCGTGTCGCGCTGGTTGCTGGGGCCCTGGGATCGCTTTGCCGAACTTGACACGCGAGGCATGCGCATCCGTTGACCCAGAAGCGTGTTCTGAGCCAGCCCAACACAGGGGGATTGAGGGGGTGCGGTGGGGGGTGTGCCGGCGGGTTGGCAGCCCCAGACAACTCGCGTCCCTTCCTCGTGGGCGAGCGTTAGCCCGGGCGTTGCAGGTCGGTTGGGCCGGCGCAGGCAATGGCGCGGGGAGTGAGGCGAGGTCGAGGCGATGGGAACGCTATCGGCGGCTCGGCTCAGTTGCGCCTCTCGTGGTGTCGGAGCGGTCGAGAGGACGCGGAACGGACACACGCGGTCGTCGCAGCGGTGGGCCTGTGGTGTGGCGGGCTCTAAATGGCGAGGACCCGGGCTGGCGGATTGGGGGTGTGGTGGCGGGTTGGCGGCGACGGCGGCGCTGGACCGTTGTTGGAGTTTTGTGTTGAAAGGAGAAAAGCGGATTTTCGGGTTTGGAGGCTGAAGGATTTCAGGTGGGCGCACAGTGCCAGCCCACTTCCCCTGCACTCCAGCACACCAGCTTCCGTCGCGCACTGGACCCGCTCGGCTGCAGGAGAAGGCGGGCACTGGGGGTGGGCGGGTGCAGCGGTACAGTGGGTTGCAGTGGGTGTGGTGGGTGCTGTGGGTGCTTCCAAGGCGCTGTGGACCAACCACGAAATGAGTATTGGAAGGTTGCGACAGGGGCAGCGGCGGTCCCCCACAGGCCCAGTGCCGCGCCAGGGCTGC
>MU855753.1:10043-25969 GCA_033296695.1 Staphylotrichum tortipilum
GGGGGGGGGTCGATGCCTACATGCATATGACTCAGGACCGAAACACCAGAGAAGAGGCGGCCAGCCAACAACTTCATTCAATTCAAGCAGGCAACTAACTGCCTACCTACAACACCATCATCCAGCGAGCTGACCCAGGCAGGCGAATTGCTGTCGGAGCCACTTACGTGGCCGTCATGGACATCGGTTGGCCCGCTGGCCCAGCGCATATCCGAGGCTTCCACTCTCGTCTCGCTTGTCCATGGGTCGGCGGCGGCCTGCTGGTCCGATGATCCTGTCCTGACCTGCCCTGTCCGTCCTGTGATGCGCGCGCACTGGTATCCATTGGCACGACTTTGCATACGGGGCGGATGGGGCGGGCCCACCGTTCCAGGTCGCGGGTGGATCGTGGAAACGACGGCGCCATGGCGACCAGCCCGCGATCCATCACGGCGAACGGCTTGTGTGCGTTAGCCCGCTGGGTGGAGATGCTCCAGAGACGAGACTTTACTCCGTCACGGGTGGTAGCGATTACACAGTACCTAGGGGACGCGGCAGACACCGAAACCTCTCGTCTCTGGTAGAGAATTCCTCTCGAGATTCATGCAGCCAGCGAGCCTGTCGCCGCCATGCTGCCCATCATGGTATCGGCCCACCCGGCAGCCAGGGAGCGCCAACTACCGGCAAATACCGAAACAAAAACCCCACAGCAATCAGTTCATTCACAGACGGTGACATTGCACTCTAGACCGTCGATCACTGCTTGCTCTGGGCAGACGATCCGTCTGGCAGCAGCAGGAGCGGGTTGCCGTCCAATCGCGCCGGGGATGGGGCTAAGGGGGTCGATCCAGGTTGATAGGAGGTCGAGATATTCGTACAGCGGCGTGGTTGCATTGTTGGAGGTTTGTCTCGCGGTCGAGGGAACATGCCATAGACACAATCCGCACTGTGGTCAGCTCCCATGGACGGGAGCCAAGCAAACCAAGCAAAACCGACTCCACCCCTCACGAAAAGACTTCACAGAAACTTCGGCGCGCGCTGGGGCCTTCAACAACTACCTATTCCCTTCAGAGTAAGACGGCGAAGCGCGTGCCCCTTTCCCCCGCATTCCTCCCGCGAGCACCTCATGATCTTCTTGGTCGCGGCAGGCGTTGATCGCTCCGGCATTGGCACCACACCCGGTCCTCTGGATTGGCCAAACCCATTTCTTGGCCCAGCACGAGACCAGGAGCGGCGTTGATCTTCTCCTCATCCTGCTCCTCCTCCAGTGTCGCTCTTCACCTCTGCCGAAGGGCGCGCGCGGGGGGCTCTTATCTGGGGCAAATGCGGGCAGCCGCCGCCGACGACAAGCTTCTCCCTCTATGTGCCCAGCCAACGGCCTGCTCCGCTCCCGTCTCGCAAGCCCTTCACAACAAACGGAGCTTGTTGTCTCCGCAAATCCCGCAGGCAAACCACGGGACGATGGGCCTTGGCGATCATCTCTTGGCCACGGCCTGCATGCCATGGCAAAAATGGTGTCGGGCGTCGCGGCCCCATTCGCTGGCCGTGACAGACCAGACAGTTTCTCGTGTGGGGGTAGGCAACGGCTAGCTGCTTGTCCGCCCATCCAGACACCACATCGCCAAAGTTGTGTTCGGGCATCGACGCGGCCTGGCGCCGATGTGTCACTCGATGGCACTGTCTCGTTGAGCTGCCTGTCCGTGAAGAGGTCCGTTCCCCTCCACGGAGGACCCGGGATGGCGCTCAGTAGCTAGCGTGCTTCGAAGGGCATCGAAGTGAGGGGCGCTCTCACATGGCCGCGGCCTATATCAGGACATCGGTAACTGCTTAAAACGCGCGATATGCCAGGCTCACTCAGCGCCGGCGAGCACCAGCGGAGTGCCAATTCACCCGCGCCAATCGCCATGGCGTTTGGGTGCCGATGAGTTGCGTCTTTTGACACCCACACCTAGGCAGGCTGGCCGTTATTGTTTCTCCGAGGAAGCAAAACATCGAGCGACTGTATCCGTCCTCGTCCAGTACCCGGATGGCGCCCTGGTGCCATCGCGCCACATGCCGACAACTACCGACCAAATTGCTCCTCCCATACGGAATACTTGCTTCATGTCACTTGGACGTGCCGGCAGGACCTAGCCGGAACCACGTGGCTGGCCGCGATGTACACCCAGCCGGACACCCGTCCCAGTGGGGAAGCTTGACCTCCGGCCCAGCCGGCTGACTGCAGGCTTGACGGTGCACATACATTTTGTGGTCCCGTATCCTCAACGCCCGACACGAAAACTGCTGCGGGCAAGGGACAGTCGGGGGTATATTCGGAATCGCCACGTATCACCGCTCCCCTTTCCCGTTCTAGCTGAACAAACCCGGTCTACTTCTATCCCAGCAGAGGAGCACACCGTCTATCCGCAGCAACGGCAGTAACACCATCAACAAAACACCCCCGACTGGCAAATGACCCTATCCCACCCCATACCCCCCCTTTTCCCTTACTTCTTCCCCCCCATATCCTCCACCGCCCCCTCCCGATTCCACGTCTCCCCCTCCAGCCCCTCCACCGCCTGATACAAACCCGCAATCCTCCTCCTTGCGTCGCGCGTCGCGCGCTCCTGCATCGTCCACGTCTGCGCGAAAACATCCAGCATGAACCCCGGCATCGGCGTCTTGCCCGCCGCGCGGTAGTCGTACAAGACGATGTCCTCCTCCAGACGGCACGCGACACGCCGGTGCTGGTGCGAGAGCACGACACAGTCGAGGCGGAAGGAGCTCGGGGCGGTGACCGAGGGGTCGGTGGGAGGTTGGGTGACGAGTTTGTGGTAGACGGAGATTTTGTCGGGGTAGACCATCGGCTGTGACGACGAGGGAGGTTGTGGTGTTAGTGGCATGGGAGTGGCAAGGGAGGGGGTGGAAAGGGGGCACGCACAAACTTAAAGTCGGCCTTGAGGCTCTTCATGATGAGCCCCGTCGACTTGGGCGACATGAGCTCGTGCCACTGCTCGCGGTGGCGCGGGTCGACGTGCACGGCAAAGTTGGTGATCCAGTTCACCCGCGCCGACTCGGCGTAGCGGTAGTAGTTGACGTTGTTGACATGACCCTGTGTATCATTCACCCCATCAGCACCCCCCCATCCCACACCCTCACCACCCCCTCTACCCAACCCCCTGAAAAGGAAAGAAAACCTACAAAGGTATCCATCTCCCCCCAATGAACCTGCCTCCCCTCCAACCCCCTCCGCCCGCCCGTCAGGAACCCCTCGCTGCCCGCCAACAACTCCTTCCACTCGGTGGCAATCACCCGCAGCACGCCCGCCGCCTGCACGATCTGCCGCTCGTTGCACCCAAAGATCAGGCACTTGCCGATGCGCGCGCGGAGGTCGCTGATCCAGCGCGACGGCGGCTGCGCGGGGAGGAGGTCCGAGTCGGGGGTCTCCGGGGTCGGGGAGGGGACGGGGGTGGTGGTGATCGCTGCTGCGCTGGGGAGGGAGGGGGTTGAGGAGAGGGGTCGTCGGTGTTGGAGGAGGGAGAGGGGGCTGGCGCGGTGGGAAAAGGTTGAGGTGAGGCGCAGGGTGGTGTTGCCCCGCGGGGCGAGGAGGGATGGCATGGCGGAGGAGGACGAGGACGGGAGGGCTCAATTCAGTTGGTGGTGTTTACGCGGGACAGGGGCCGGGTTGGGGCATGAGTGGTTTGCTTTGTTGATGGCAAAACAGTCAATGGTTGGGTATCGACGAGCTAAGGCATGTCGTTGTCCTCGCCTGCGCCCTTGGACTGACTGGGCGCTGTCACCATCGGCTCGGGCTCTCGGCGGGGCGGGGAGCGAAGACGGAGTGGGGAGGCCGTTGCCCCGTCTGGCCGATGCCAGCCGGATGATGTCAACCGAGGCCTGTCTCGTCTGTTCGACTCGTCGTCCTGTCCTGCTTGGACCTGCTCAGGGCTGGGGATTCAGTTCGCCGGGCAGCGTGGCAGGATCACCCAATGATAAAGTTATCAGCCCGAGCTGAAGCCCATTGAGAAATGTGGTATAGAAATCATTATCGACTGGCCAACTCGAGGAAGTCAAGCTTCCAGATGGTGGATTGCTCCAAGGTGTTCTTCCCCATCCTCCGCGCTCTCGCACGCGATAAGATAAGCCAGCCCCTGCAGGCGGGAGCATGTCGTCACCAGGGTCCCAACTCAGGGATTCGGCAACCCGAACCCCAACCCCGAAAACCGCGCCATGTGTTGTTGCCGTCTTGCCTCGAAACGTCCTCGACCAGCACAACACAAACCATGCCCGGGACCCAATAACAGCAAATCCCTTCTTCGACCGGCCCACGATACCCCGGCACGATGCCCCCAGCTCCCAACCCCGAGCTGCGGCGCCAGGTGATTGCCATCTACAAACGCAAGTCGCCCGCTCACCCCGCGTGCTCCAACCTTTCTTGAACAGGGTGGTGGTCGTGACATGGGATGCCAGCCATCATGCACTAACCCGCGCTGACGCACCCCGCATACACCAGAGTTGCTCTTCCTCGGCCGAGAGTATCCCCAGGGCTACGACTTCTTCAGGCCACGGTTGCACAAGGCCTTCATGGCCAAGGCGGGGCTGACGGACAAGGAGGAGATTAAGCGGGGGATTGCGCATGCTGACTTCGTGCGGAGAGGTAGGTCTTTTTTTTAAGTTGCCTGATCATGAGGATGGCTCTTCATACACAGTACTCCCCGGTTTGGGGGCAGTATAGCCCACAGAGCTCAAGGCAATCGGGGTGTGGGCGGGAAGGGGGGGGGGGTTCACGGCTGACCCTGTCTTAAACTTGAACAACGCAGAGATCGAGGCCATGTAAGTCATCTCTCATCCATGTTTCGTATTCCTATGCATGTCTTATACCCATCCACGGGACCCAACACCACCACTGTTAGACCAGCCCTCTCTGCTAGGTTGATGCTCAACCCACACTGGAACTCGACCACGCTGAGTCCCTCGAGGCCACACCATCGGGAGTCTGAACAGAAAGCAAACAAGCCTAATGTTACAACCTATGAGATAACCAGCAGACACTCTGTCTGGATATAGATACACACACATCCATTCTACACCCCGGCCCATCGTCTCTTTTTCACTCGTCATGGTTCTTACCAGACTAACCTTCACCCTCAGGTACTACCTCAAACGATACCGGACACTGCGCCAGAGATACGACCCGTTATAACACGGCTGGGGATAGGACACGATAGGATGGCACCGTCTCATATACAAGCCCAACAACCTTGATAGATACCTAGTTCGCGAGTACTCTCTGTCAAACAACAAAAATGGCATCCAAAACAACCTTGCCGTAAACCCAACCCCCACCCCACCACCCCCCGAGCTCACCAGGAGGCTCAAGGGGTTCCAACCTTCCTCTCCTCCCTCCTCCGCCCTCACACATCCACATCCAGATCCAGATCCCTCCCAACAACCCCCCTCCAAAAAGAAAAAAACACAAATCCGACAAAATCACCTCCTCCTCGCCCACCACGCCCCCACCTCCAAACACTCCCCCCAGTTCGTCCCATTCTCCCTCACTAGATCATTCATCATCTTACCCAGCCAGGTATCCCACTCATCCTGGCTCTTCCCCGCCACCTCCCTCAGCATCGGCTCCAAGCTCTGGATCTGCTGCACAACCGTCAACAGCGCGGTGCGCCTGAGCGCCGCCGCCGCGGGCTCCAACCCCTTCCCCCCTCCACCACCCTCCTTCACCGCCGGCGGCGGTGGCATCCCCTTCCCTCCGGCAGTTTTTTGCGTTTTCGTCTCGATGTAGCTCTTCCCGTCCTTAGTCACGACACCGCCGACGCCCTCGCGCTCCCAGCGGATCTCGGAGAGCGGCACGGCCAGCCGCCGGCTGCCCAGCCCCGTGAGGTCTTCGGCTTCTTGCACGAGCAGGGGCCCGACGGCGGTGCAGGGCATCGCGCAGAGGGAGCGGGATTCGAGGGCGCGGAGCGCCCAGTGGTTGTAGTCGACGAGGAAGTTGTTGAGGGGCGTGGAGAGCGGGGTGTTGCCCGTCATGATGTAGGCGCCGCCGAGGGCGGTTTGTTTGTCGTCGTCGGGTTGTTGGGTGGTGGTGGTGACGGGCGGGGGGATGGTGGTGGAGGGGGAGATTGTGTTTTCGTCGTCGGTGGGGCCGCCCGAGGTGGTCGCGCAGTCGGGGACGTGCGGGCGCAGCATGCGCACGACGTGGTCCGTCTCCCAGATCTCGACGGCGCCGCCCGGGCTGAGGATGCGCACGTACTCCTCGATGAGGGACTGCTGCATCGCGAGCGAGACCACTAACGTCATGTCCTTGACCATGACAAAGTCGAAGCTGCCCGCGGGAAACGGCAGCGGGAGCTTGCGCAGGTCGTGCTGCACGAACCGCCAGCTCATGTCCTTGTCCGGGCGCGTGTCGGCCGAGAGGTCGCCTGATGAGGGGGAGGACGAGGCGCTGGCCGAGTTGGGGGGAAGCGACACAATGTCAATGCCCGTGAAGGACATCCCGGCCGCCTGCCCCCGCGCCTCGTAGTGCTTGTAGCACATCATGCTCCAGAAGCCGGTGCCGCAGCCGACCTCGAGGACGCGCAGGGGTGGCTTGTCGGCGAATCCTGGGGCGCAGATGGGCCCTCCAAACAGCTGCATCAGCAGCATCGTCTTAAGGCTCTGGCGGTGCAGCTCCTCGAGGTCGACGGGCAGCGGGTAGGGCAGGGTCGGGTCGGCCAGGTAGGTGCGGCCGTTGCGGACGACAAAGGGCCGCAGCTGGTAGGCCGAGTCGTGGGCCTGTTCGCCCGAGTGCATGGTGCGGTTGCTCGTCGTGGTGGCGCCCGACACGCTGGATATGCTCTCGGCGCGGGCGCCGCCGGGCCGGCCTGAGCTGATCATGTCGGGGTATGGGGCCATCGACGACGAGGAGGTGTGCGGGCCGGCGGTGGAGCGGCGGTGGTCGGGGAAGGCGACAGCGGCGACGACGGCGCCGGGATTGCCAAAGGTCGCCACGGCGCTTGCGGACGCGGGGGTGCGGGCGGATGCCGGGTCTGCGTGGGCGGCGCCAGTGCTGGTGCTGCTAGCGCCGCCGGGGTGTTTGAGCGAGAGATCGTGGGTGTTGAGGCGCGGGGTCGCGGGGAGCTGCTTGTCCTGGAAGTACTTGAGCGACGAATGCATGCGGTCGCGGTCGCGGGTCGACGAGCTGCGGCGCGTTTTGGGGTGTTGTTGTTGTTGGTGGTGGTGGTTATGGTGGTGATGCTGGTCGGCGGAGTCTCCTGCGCTCAGCGTCAAGGTCAGAGGCGCGCCAGTCGTTGTCGCATCGCCCCCTCCTGGGCCTCCAGCTCCAGCTCCTCCTCCTCCTCCGCCTCCGCCTCCGCCAGCTGCACCAGCTCCTCCGCTGGCTCCGCTGGGGTCGGTACCGCCCGACGACGGGTGCAGCGACGCCGCGGCTCCTGCGTGAGCGTGGGCGTGGTGGGGGTCAGTCTGGCCGCCGCTGCTGCTGGTGCTCGCACTGTTCGTCCGCGCGTGGCCGGGGATGCGCGATCGCTTCTTCTTGGACGACGTCCCGGCCGTCGAATTGGTGCGGGTCGGCTTCGAGCGAGAAGGGGGCGAGCCCTCGACTTCATATGTGAGGTAGGGGGCCTTGGCGGCTGCGTAGCCCGAGAGGAACTCCATTTTCGAGACGTCGCTCCAAGCGAACTTTTTTCTCTCACCTGCCCTGCTGAGTGCCCTGCTGCTGACTGACGGGACTGCTGCACGCTGTCGGCCTCAGCGGGCAAGGGGGGAGGGGGCCTGCCTGCTGCGGGTGGGCTCGCTGCTAGGCGCTGGCCCAGTGGGTGCGTGTGCCCAGGCCAGGTGGTGGTGGGTGCTGCCCCTGGAGCCCTGGCGCCCTGGAAACACAGCTGGGTGCTGGCGTCGCAGTGCCCCGCTAGGGCGCCCCGCGGCGCGGTTCCGGTGCGTTGGGTGCTGCAGTTCCAGTGGGTGCTGCCACTAAACCGTTAGGTGCTCGAGCGACGGCGCCGTTGCACCACCTTCCGACCGCCTCGTTTGGGTTGTCGCCTGCCCGGCAAAACAGCCCAAAACAGGGCCTCAGGAAATTGGCCTAGGTAGAGAGGTCGTGCTCGTCGTCGCGCAACCTGCGCGATTGCTGCACTCGCAGGGACGGGGTTCCCGGCGTCGATGCGAAACCTCCCAAGGCCGGCGATCGACGGGGGGGGGGGGAATCGGGGTTGCCGGCGTCGACACTGCCCCCTTTAGGCCCCTGAGTCCCCTTTGGCCCCCTTTCTAGAAGCCTTCCGCGTCCGGCTTGTTTCGTCTCCCTGTCGCTTGTCGCTGGACCCTCACACCAATTCCCCAAACCGGTGAGCTAGCGGCTTTGCCTGGGCGAAATCGCCGAAAACCGCTGATCTGGCCGGGAATTGTGTCCTCTGGTGGCCACCGTGGTCCCCTTGGTAATTCGATCGCGGTCCGATCAGGCTCGTTCCCGTCGCTCCCGATGCTGCCTCCCTGGTGCCTGCTGGTTGCTGCTGCCGGCGACCTGCGAAATGGCCCGAGCAAGGCACGAGCGCACGTAGGTGGCAGGTTTGGATGCTGCTCCGTGTCCTCTGACCATGCTCCTCGGTCCGTCCCTGGCCAGGTGGATCGTGGAACCGGGGCCGACGGCTGCGCTTGTGGTGGCGCAATCGCTGCTGCTTGGGTGGGAAGTTCTCACACGGCGGCCAGCGGGTGTGTTGCGCCGTGCGCGAGTTTGGTTGTCCGATCCCGAGCTTGGAGTTTGTCGTCCCGCGCCTAAGTGCGCCCACCACACCTTGGATTGTGTCGAAGAGCCCCCCTGGATCTCACTCGGCGCCGCCTGCGAACAACACGAGCAGAGTGTGTCACAGGGAGAGGAGACGCCCGCCTGGCCTGCACGGCGCGGGCCGGCACGTCCTGGTTTTATTCCTCGCCGTGTGTGGGCTTGGAAGGGAGGGGGAGGGTAGTAGGGAGGGAGTCAGGGAGAGGGGCGCAGAGCCAAAAACCTTCCTCGCAGCCGTTACCCGGCTGTCTGGCTCCGGCGCCCAGCGACGCTCAAAGGAGGCGATGGCCGAGGGATTGATGGGCGGGCTCACTTTGCTGCTTTCGCGGGTGGGGCTCAACGGCGGCGACGGTCCGAGGCAAGCAGGAAAATCTCACGATGTCCCGCGGGGCTGTTGGCCGCGGTTGCGTGTTATTTTTGGGGACGGAGAGAGCGTGTTCGAAATTGAAGGGAGCGACAAGAAAAGACCGCAGCAGCGAGATGGAAGCTAGCTAGCAAGCGGTCCTGCTTTGCCTGCCCACCAGTGCCAGTGCCAGTGCTGGTCTTGTTGGTAGGACAGACAGACAGATCCAGAGAATCCTGGAACGGCGAGCGAGCGAGCAGAGACTCGGGGCACGCCGGGGCATTTACTAGCAGGGCGACGAGCTCACTAGTAGGGAGCCAAGGGCAGGCATCGTGAATTGCACGGCCTATGCGTGTCCCTGCCCTCTGCGCCTGCGTCCTGCCTACTCCTCCTCGACACGGGGCCCATGATGGCCTCTAGCCTCGCCCAGATTTTCCCCAGCTCTGGTCGCCGGCTTCACCTTGCCTCCTTTGTGGTGCAAGTGGTGTGGAGCTTATGGTGGTTGACAACCCTCTGCCTCTTCCCCGCATGCCGTTCCCTCCCCTGGATTGGCTGCTGGGCTGGGCCACCGCCGAGTTCAGGTCCCCTCAACGTCCCCTCCCCTGTCCTGTGCCAGTCCCAGCTCTTAGAGAAAACGCCATCCGGCTCCTCATTGGCCTCGATGCGTTCGCGCATGCCACTGAGGGGGCGAACGTCGTGGCTCGGGTCCAGGGCATTGACCCAAGCTATCCAGCCTGCGGCACGCCCAGCGTCTGACCGTCTGCGCTGCTGCGGTGGCTTCTGTGACCCCAGACTGCTTTCGAGCCAAGTCAGGGGAGAGAGGAGGGGCAACCCTTCTCGCGTTGTTCTGGACTGTCGAAGGATCCAGGAACGCAGCAATGTAATCTGTACTCGTAATCCTTCCCCTGGTGACCCCAGTCGGCTACCAAAGTTAAGCGTCTTTCAACGGGAGTTGACGGTTGGGCGTTGGCCTAGGACTGCTCGAGGGGCGTCGCATGCCGACGGCTATTTCCAAGGTCGAGGCCAAGTCGGGAAGCTTGCCGAGCGGCCAAGAATTCAACTTGCCTGCATTGTTGTTGGAACTGCGGCCCTACCTAGCGATGAGAAGCTGATTGAAGGATAAATACGGCTTGTGCCTGCTGTTGGGCGCTGCGGGGAGGGAGCTCTCTCTCGCCACTTTGCGGCTTCATGCATGGCCGCAACGAGAGCTAAAGGCTGTCGTGTGCGCCAAATCTTCCGGGATGACCCAGCGGAGAAATGGCCAGAACCCATTGCGGCGTGTGTTAGAGTCTTGGTATCTTGGGGACACAGGGACCCCAGGGTTCCATTGTCAAAGGACGGGAGCCACATGACCACCAGAGCTTGGGACGCTGAGGGGACTGAGTCGGGGATGGACATGTTGTCGTCGATTCAGACTTTCGGCGTCTTTGTTTGGGTTTGCGGGTGTGCAAAGGGCCAAACATTGTGGCGTCAGGAGGAGCAAGGGCAAGATTCAGAATGACGGCGACATGCGCCCACCGAAAAGCATGAAGGACACAAGAATGGGGGGGGGGAAGGGCCAAGTTCTCAAGTTCTTTCTTTCTCGTGGGCCACTTGCCTGGTTCCGAGACAAAGCCTGGGCCAGGCAACTGAGCTGGAGCAAGAACGGGAACGCACGAGCCACCACCTGGCCATTGGGCGGGCCAGCCCAGGCCCCACCTCAGGGCCCACAAAACCATAAATGCCAAGGCGCGAGGCTGAAGACGGACAACACGTGACTTTTAGGCGGCTCCAGCAGCTCGCGCCTAACGCCAGCTGGCATCCACCTGCCGCCAGCCCAGGTTGCTTTGTCCCGCACGTGCTTCAACTCCCCGCCTGGCGGCTCCATCCAGAGCTCCATCAAAGCGGGCCATCCAGCAGCACCTGGCACAGCGGCACAAGCGAGCACCACCTGCGCAGCAGCACCAGCAGCAGCGACAGTGGGCAGCAGCACGACGGGGTCGATCCGTTGACGCACCCACCATCCGACACTATCCACCGATTCCACTGATCCCACTCCCACTGCAGTGATCCCACGGCCCAGACGACGCATCGCAAGACCATATCCTTTGTCGACAGTATCCATTGGCAGGGCCCCCATCATTGCCATCCAAGGCGGTGCACCTCTCTTCTCCAGGTAAGCACAACAATGGATACCGCACGGATCACAGGATGCAGATTCTGGAGGCGCGACGAGAGAAAGAAAGAGAGAGAGAGAGGGCCAGCCAGCGCCAGTCGTCTCAGCGCCACCGAGCCCAGCTGCGGGCGCCGCAGTGCAGGGTGTTGTGTCACAGAGTCGCACTCAGTGTCGCTGAGTCGCCGCATCTTCACATCGCCGACACAGGCCCAGGCCCACATCTGCTCACTGCTTGGCCCCGTTCTCCCCCCCCTCCACCCAACCACCACAGCCAGCCCTGCACCATCATCACCATCGACTTGTTTTCTTTCTCACTTCCCAGAACATACGCTAACCCACGGGGCACCCTCTTCCCTGCCAGACCCGTAGCCCCCAGCGACCAAAAAAACAAAGAAGCTGAAAAAATACAAAAAACACAACCACACCACCCACTCCTCCAGCGAGCATCCTTTCTCCCAACACCGCCAACGGGTCTACGCGCGCCACCAAAGACCAGCCCTTCTCCCTCCTGAGGCCAATCCTCTATCGAACGATCCTCTCGCGAGCACCCCGACGGCACTCTCCCGCATCTTTTGGCTCCCCGCCCTCGCGGCCCGGCCGATCTACTGACCGGCTTTGCTGGTGAATGGCCAGAGCCTGAGCGAGCTCGCGCGCTCGACCCCGCCACCCTCATCACCCACCCCGGCGAGACAATCAGCACACGGCATCCATGCCCGATAAACAGCTTGCTGTGCTCATGCGAACCTTGCTGCTACGAGCCTCGACTCCTCTGCGTCCCCGTCTCCGCGCTCGCGTCCGTACCCGCGACCTTCACCAGCTCTCTCTCCCGACCTCGTTCCTCCATCCCTCCGACCCGCCTCCGCCTCGCTCGTAGATGGCAGATGGTCACCACCATCTACTGCACGCCGCCTTCTCGAACCCGCTTGCTCCGAACGGCATCTCCGACGACCAGATCGCCAACGGGCTGTTCCTTAACTCGCTCCTGACCCATCTCGTCGCCGCCCAACCCCAACCCCCACCCTTGCTCTCCAAGACCCCCGCCCACCACGGCTCCGAGAGCCTGACCACCCGCGGCATGTACGGCCAGAACCACCAACAGGGGCACAATACCCGCATCAATGGCGCGCCGGGCCGGCAGCAGGCCATGCCCATGCTGTACAACTTCCAGCAGCAGTCGGCCCACGCCCAGCACCAGGCCCACGCCCAGCACCACCAGGGCATCCAGCAAGACCATGGCGCCGCCGCCATCATGGGCCACTCGGCCTTCTCGAGCGGCGTCCTGCCCAACGCCAGTCCCTTCTCCGCCACCACCCTGCAGAACGGACATGCCGCCGCCGCCCGCGGCGGCCAGCCCCAGCAGATGACGGAGCACTGGGCCGAGCAGCTGCGCCTGCATAAAGAAGCGGAACGGGCGCATGCCACTATGACTGAGCAGCACCAACCCCACTTTTACGCACGGCTTAAGGCGGCCGAGAATAGAGGCATTGGCGGCGCTGCCCTCGGCGGCGGGGATTCCGGGCCCTCGGTCGACGGCGAGGACGATAGGAGACGGCCCTGGAGCCTGGAGAAGACCAACAAGCGGCAGGACTGGTACAACCTGGACATGAGCGGTCAGGGTCTGCGTGTCCTGGCTCCACCGCTGTTCGCCTACGAGTTCCTGCAGGAGCTCTACATCGCGTCGAACCGCCTGACCTATCTCCCCGCCGAGATTGGCAGGCTGCGGCACCTGCGGCACCTCGACGCCTCCAACAACCTCATCTCGGAGCTGCCCCCCGAGATCGGCATGTGCACCAACCTCAAGTCGCTCTACCTCTTCAACAACAACATCCACGACCTGCCGTCCGAGCTGGGGTCCCTCTACCTGCTGGACATGCTCGGCATCGAGGGCAACCCGATCGACCCGTCCCTTAAGCAGGAGGTCATGGGAGGCGACACAAAGAGCCTGGTCCACAGGCTGCTCTTGAAGGCCCCAGGTGAGGGCATTTGATTAGCCTTGCTTGTCTCTTTCTTTCTTTCTCTCTCGCTCTTTGCTGACGCCGGCTGCTGCAGTGCCCATCCCTCCCATCGACAGGAAGCCGATCGTCGTGCAAGAAGATGTCGCGTCGAGCCTCGAGCGCGTCAAGATCCTCACGTGGAATATCCTCTGCGACAAGTTCGCCACCACCTCCCTCTATGGCTACACCCCGCCCTCGGCGCTCTCCTGGGAATACCGGAAACAGCGGATCATCCAGGAGCTGCACGACAGGGATGCCGACATCCTGTGTCTGCAGGAGATCGCCACCGATGTCTTCCGTGACTTCTTCAGCCCCGAGCTGGCCCAAGACGGTTACAAGGGGGTGCACTGGCCCAGGCCCAAGGCCAAGACCATGGCTGAGAAGGATGCCCAGGCAGTCGACGGGTGTGCCGTCTTCTACAAGGCGAGCAAGTGGATCCTGCTCGACAAGCAGCTCCTTGATTACGCAAACATTGCCATCAATCGCCCCGACATGAAGAACCAGCACGACATCTTCAACCGTGTGATGCCCAAGGACAACATTGGCCTCATCTGCTTCTTTGAGAGCAGAGAGACGGGTGCACGCATGATCGTCGCCAACACCCATCTTGCCTGGGAGCCGACGCTGGCCGACGTCAAGCTCGTGCAGACAGCCATCATGATGGAAAACATCACGAGATTGGCTGAGAAGTACACTCGTTGGCCCGCACTCAAGGACAAGAAGATGATCCAGATGCCGCTCGAGGAGGGCGAGGAGCGGGCCGACGTGCCCGAGCCGGGCCCGTCCCAGGAGTACCGCAACAACACCGATCTCCCGCTCCTCGTGTGCGGTGACTACAACTCGACCTACGACAGCAGCGTGTACGAGCTCCTCTCGATGGGCCGCGTTGCGCCCACCCATAGCGACTTTGGTGACCATCAGTACGGCAGCTTCACGCGCGACGGCATCGAGCACCCCTTCAGCATGCGCTCGGCCTACGTGCACCTCAACGGCACCCCCGACGAGCTCACCTTCACCAACTACGTCCCGGGATTCGCGGAGGTCATCGACTACATCTGGTACTCGACCAACACGCTCGAAGTGGTCAGCCTGCTGGGCCCGCCCGACCGCGACCATCTCAAGCGCGTGCCGGGGTTCCCCAACTACCACTTCCCCGCGGACCATATCCAGATCATGGCCGAGCTGGTCATCAAGGCGAGGAAGGACAAGAAGATGGTGCAGGAGCCCGATTTCGGTTCGGGAAGCGGCGATCGCAGGGGCTAAGCCGTCCATCCGGCTTCGGCGTCATCTCGTCATCTTGGTCTCCGTCCTTTCTTCTCTCCTGGGTCCGAGGGGGTCTTTTTCGTCGGGTTTCGTTTGGGTTGAAGCGTTTGGCTGGCTGGCGTGAGGGGTGGGGGAGTCTCCATAGCACACACACAGGTCGGTTGGTTGGTTTGGGTTGAACTGGGCGAACTGGGCGAGTTGGGTTTTGGAAGGCTGGCTTTGGCTTTTGCTGGGTGGTGCGGGGGTCGGGGGGCGGGTCGTTGTTCTCCCACGACCTGGCATGGCAGGGCAGCAGCAACAACTTTCACGGGATGTGGCAGGGAAAGGGGGGAAAGGGTGCAGCGCGGATGTGAGTTTTGAGGGGTCATGTAGGAATATATTGCGTTTGTATTTTCCGTGCTTACATGTTAAGTTTTGTTGTTGATGATTCAAGGGGCGGTGGCGGGCGGCGCGTTTGGTGATACTTTCTACCCGTTGTGCGTGGTGCTTTTTTCTTGCATGTTTTGGGTGCGTTTTTTCGTGGGGAGGGGGTAATGGCGTACAGGAGAGCGGATGGTTGGAGGGGTTGGTCTAAAAGCGTTATGGTTCAGTCTTGAGTACCTCATAGACAAGAGACAGCATCCAGCGTGTTGATCATTCAACGTGTCTACCATTCAAGGGAGACGCATTCGGTTTTCTTGGACGTGATCGACACCAACATGTGCTGGCCATGGCAGTGTACAGTGGCCAGCTCACGAACATCGCGGCGTAAATGGAACAGGCAGGTAGTTTCAAGCAACTCTTTTTTTGTTGGAGACTGATGGCCTGACTACGCTGTGGGGTTCGCCATATCCACCATCTCGAAGCCCTCGAAGATGGCATCCAGCCCTGGTGGGAAAGGCTCCCGCGCACATTGGTGGTCTAGCTCGACCACCAACCCGCAAAAGTCTCCGACGGGAAGATACAAGTTGACGATGCTCCCGACCCCGACGACGATGGCGTGCCACCACTCTCTACTTTTCGATCCATTGCGCGTCCTCTCTCCGACCTCCTCATGAAGAACCGTGTACCTTCTCGTCCGAGTCATGCTGAAGACTGCCGAGCGCCGTTGAGGCCGGGTAGACGGGCACTCGTCGTCGCCGATCAGCGAGGATAATGCGACGACCTGTCTCTTGAGCCAGGGCAACAGTGTCCTCCCGTCGTCTTCGACCCGCGATACGCACACCGCGGCCCGCTTTTTGAACGATGCCAAAGGTTTTCTCCGGTCTTCTTCGTTTTCGGCGGCCAGTGATGCCAACACGGTACTCCTCCTTCTCACCCAGGACGACGACCCTTGACTCTCACACCCCAACAATGCCTCCGTCGCCGACGACCACCCCTCACTCCCCCCTTCCCTCTCCACCCCCTTCCCCTTCCCCTCCCCCCCAAAACACCCCCCCAACCCCCCCA
>MU855754.1:11816-25915 GCA_033296695.1 Staphylotrichum tortipilum
TGCTTGAAGACGGCTACTGACTGACACACCCCCAGCATGCCGCCCTCTTTGCCCGCAGCTTCTCCGTCTCGTCGCGCCGCGCCGAGATCAACAAGGTCTACCCGTCGGCCGCCGAGGCCCTCAAGGATATGCAGTCGGACAAGACGCTGCTCTGCGGCGGCTTCGGGCTCTGCGGCGTGCCTGACACCCTCATCGACGAGGTTCTCAAGAAGCCCGAGATCACGGGCATCACGGCCGTGTCCAACAACGCCGGCACCGATAAGAGCGGTCTCGGCAAGCTGCTGCGCACCAAGCAGATCAAGAAGATGATCGCCTCGTATATTGGCGAGAACAAGACGTTCGAGACCATGTACCTGACGGGCGAGGTCGAGCTCGAGCTGACCCCCCAGGGCACCCTCGCCGAGCGCTGCGCCGCCGGCGGCAAGGGCATCCCGGCCTTTTACACCCCCGCCGCCTTCGGCACCGTCGTCCAGACGGGCGAGCTGCCCCTGCGCAACAACCCCGATGGTACCCCCGACCAGTACTCGTACCCCAAGGACGTCAAGGTCTTCAACGGCAAGTCGTACCTGCTCGAGCACTCCATCGCCGGCGACTACGCCTTCGTCAAGGCCTACAAGGCCGACAAGCTGGGCAACTGCCAGTTCCGCCTGGCCGCCAACAACTTCAACGGCGCCATGGGCCGCAACGCCAAGATGACCATCGTCGAGGCCGAGCACATTGTCGAGCCCGGCGAGATCGCCCCCGAGTCGGTCCACCTGCCCGGCATCTACGTCAAGCGCGTCATCCAGAGCACCACCCCCAAGGGTATCGAGAAGTACACGTGGAGCAAGGATCCCTCGGAGCCCGAGGACCCCAAGGCCTCGGCCGCCCTCGGCACCGGCGATACCAAGGCCAAGCGCGAGCTCATCGTCAAGCGCGCCGCCAAGGAGTTCAAGAACGGCATGTACGCCAACCTGGGCATCGGCATGCCCATGCTCGCGCCCGGCTTCGTCGGCGAGGACGTCGAGGTGATGCTGCAGAGCGAGAACGGCATCCTCGGCCTCGGCCCTTACCCGCTCAAGGGCAAGGAGGATGCGGACCTGATCAACGCGGGCAAGGAGACGGTGACGCTCAAGCCGGGCGCGTCGGTGTTCGGCTCCGAGGAGAGCTTCGGCATGATCCGCAGCGGCCGCATCAACCTGACCATTCTGGGCGCCATGCAGGTCAGCGCGACCGGCGACCTCGCCAACTGGATGCTGCCCGGCAAGGTCAAGGGGTTCGGCGGCGCCATGGACCTGGTTAGCAACCCCAGCGCCACCAAGGTGGTGGTGACCATGGAGCATACCGACAAGAAGGGCAACCCCAAGATTGTCAAGCAGTGCGCCTTTCCGCTGACGGGCAAGGCGTGCGTGTCGCGGATTATTACTGAGCTGGTGAGTTGTCTCTCGGTCTTCCATGTTGAACTGTAAACTGTGATGCTGACTGCGACCAACAGGCCGTCTTTGACGTCGACTTTGCCCACGGCCTGACGCTGATTGAGATTGCCGATGGCGTCACCGTCGAGGAGGTCAAGGCCAAGACCGAGGCGCCGTTCCACGTCTCCAAGGACCTCAAGCCCATGCTTTAAGGGGGGGAGAGGAGAAGAGGGGATGACTGGGACATGATATGGCGGAGTTGTCGGGCTGCTGTCTGTATATATTGTAGATACCTTGGGTAAAACGGTTTCGTGCTGGGAAAATGATACAGCGGTTTGTTTTGTTCGTCATGGCCTCACATATGCTTGCTTGTTTGAGGGGGGAAATCATGGCTAGCTTGATTTGCAGTGCTCAACACGCTAAACCTTTTCCCCTTCTCCCAAGCCAACCCACACCAACAGCCAGGCACTCCCAACGCCATGGTAGTCAGATACACACCACGACCCATCAATCCCCTCTCTCGACACTCAGTACGGCCCCAGCACATTCTCAGCCAGCGACACGCTCGTGCCCGTGTTGTCGGGCTCGACGGCGACCGACGACACCTTGCCGTCCTCGACCACAATGGCGTAGCGCTTGGAGCGGTCGCCGCCGAAGATGGCCGAGCCGTCGAAGGCCATATCCAGGAGCTGGGTGAACTTGCCGGTGGGGTCGGCGAGGAAGCGGATCTGCTGCAGTCAGAGGTGGTGATTCTTGAGGAGATAGGGAAGGGTGGGGGGGGGGGCCTCACGCCCTCCTTGCCGGCCGGGTCGAGGGTTTCGCCCCATGCCTTCATGCTATTTTCCATTGTCAGCCATGTCGTTTGCACTCTTCGCCATGAGCCCTTCACTGCCCCCACCAAGTCAAGACCGGCAGCGCCAGCCATCCCCCTCCTCCACCCCAACCCAGCACCACCACCCCCCAAACAAACCAGCACCCCCAACCCAGAGAAAGAGAGAGACACTCACACAAACACATCGTTCACACTCACCACCCCAATCGTCTCAAACCCCTTCCTGCCGGGGTGCCTCACATACCCGGGGACGTGACTCCCCGAGCACGCCGGCGAGAACGCCGCGGGCACCCCGATCAGCAGCATGCGCCCGCCCTTGGCGGCTTCCGCGGCCAGATTGACGCGCGTGCCGGGGGAGGACTCCATCAGCGCGTCCGTGTCGGGGAGGCGGTCGCCGACTGAGATGGCGCGCGGGGCGGTGGTGTGGAAGGACGCTGCACCCGCCGCGCGGGGGGTGCGGAGGAGGGTGGGGGCGGCCCGTGGGGCCAGGCGGGGGAGGCGGAACATTGCGTTGTTGGTTGGTTGAGAAGGCGGGCTTTTTGGGGGGGGGGTTGTTCCGCGAGGGGATTTATTTGTGGTGGGGGGAGGTGGGATTGGTGGTGATTGTTGAGGGATGTGGTGAGGAGTGGAGGGGGATTGGAGGGTGGTGATGGTTGAGGTGTGGTTTTTGTGGGTAGGTGGTGGTTGTCTGGTTGATTGTTTCATGTGTAGGGGTGGATGGAAGAGGAGCGTATTCAGGGTTGGGGTTAAAGCTGGGTGTTGCATCCTTGGTTCTGTCAACCTGGGAGGAGGTGAAGCACGGGGCGATATCAGAGGCTGGGTCAGCCCCTTACTTTTCTGGACCTAGGTCTCGGCGGTGTCTCATCCAGAGCGAACAGCAGAAGTTGAGGGTTGAAACCATTCGCGCTGTGTGTCACGAACCACTCGATGCTTAAATCGGTTGATTGGGGAAACCATCCAATCGATTATGGTGGCACTCCGTGCCAGAGTCACAGTGCCATACTTCAACCCTAACCCTGTATACACTGCACTTTTTATACGCGAAATTCCACGTGCGTCTTGATATCGTATGCAAGATTTAGTGGAGATTCAATCCTGTGATTCATAGCATGCTTCTAGTGTGCCGCCGCCTGTGCCATCCGAATTGTATCTGCTTCAAAAGCCTCTGACCATGGCTTCGCAACGAAGAGGCCGTGCCTTGTTGCCGTTCGTCATGCTGAGAGCACCACAATGCAGCAAGCCCTACCCCTGACATCGCATTGGTGACCGTGTTCGTATTTATATTGATCATCGTTGTTTACTCATCAGAGGCTTTTCGCCATGAGCGCTGAAGAATTCCTCGCGGACGCCGAAAGCGGCGCGGTGGCCGTGGACTGCCATGATCAAGTGTTGCGGATAGCATTTATCTATCTGGATGGGGGGCTGTGGGAGGGCAACGGCGTGTTCGATGTCGTGGAGAAGCTGCACACGCACGGATGGTCGTTGGGCGAGGGGGAGCTGAGGTTTAATCGGTAAGTTCACGATTCCCCCACTGTGTAAAACCGTACTTTGCCTGAAGAAAGACGAAGGAGAAGGGGATGAACGAACGAACTGACAAGTGTTACAAAGCACACTGGATACCTTCTACGTCGCCCAGCTCGCCGCAGCCATCTACCGCTCCTCCGCCCAACTCACCGGCGACTTCCCGTCCCCCTCCGACTTCCCCGCCTTCTACGCCGCCCACGCCGACCTCCTCCACCCTGCAGCATGGCGCGCCTACTACACCCCCGCCTTCCTCGCGCACCCGACAACAGCGCGCTTCTACCGCCTCCCCAACCTCCAAGACCTGCCCGACTCCTCCTCCCCGCTCGGCGAGCCGCGCCCGAATCTCCCCGCCGCTGCCGGCCCGCACGCCACGAAACTCCCACGCTGGGCCTACAGCGTCGCGCACACCCGCTGCAGACAGCCGTCGTCCCTCCCGCTCGGGACGTTCACCCGCCTAGCCCTCCGCACGCTCGAGGCGACGACCGCACGCCTACGCGCGACCCACCCCAGCGCGCAGCCCTACTCGGAGACGCAGGCGCGCTTTTGGCTCGAGCACATGAAGCTCGACTCACCCGGGCCGTCCGGATCAGGCTCCACCAAGGAGGCGTGGGGACCGAACCGCTTCGGTATGCTGGTCGCGCAGGGCGGGATCGATGTGTTTGCATGGGAGGAGCGGTACTCGGCACGGCTGTGGGAGGCGAGTTCGGCAGCGGGTAGGGAGGCCGCAAAGCCGGATTTGGAGTTGGACGGTACGTGGAAGGGTAGAGTGCAGTGGTGTGGGATGCCGGATGGCGGGATGGGGGTGCAGGCGTGGTGCAGGGGGTGGGAGGAGGAGGTGGGAAGTGAGGAGGAGGTGGAGTTTTTGGCTGCTGTTGCGGTGGAGGAGACGGCTGGGGTGGGGGTGGAGGAGTTGGATTTTGCGATGCGGTCGCATATGGTTTTGGGGGTGATGCGGGCTGCGATTGTGGAGGGGGAGGAGAGGGAGGCTTTGCTGGAGGAGATGGAGAGGGGGATGGCGGGCAAGGGGAGGATTGGGGAGGATAGGGCGGGGAGGTGGCTGAGGGAGGTTTTGGCGGTCGTGGAGCCGTATGTGAGGATGTGGGAGGGTGTGTGGCCTGGTACGGAGGAGAGGGGGGAGGTGCTACGGCGGATCCTGGTAGAGAATGGGCAGCTCTTTGTGAGATGGCAGGTTTCGCCGCGGTTGAAGGAGAAGGAGTTATCGGCAGCGATGGCGGACTCATCCCCGCGGATCGCTTCTTGAAGATGAAATCGTAGCCCTCGAAGTTACAAGCCAAGCTTGGGACCGCCGGCGGACACGATGGCGCGCTCGACGCAGCCGGACTTCATGATGAAGGGCAGCTGGAAGTAGGCGTATGCATACTGTGTAGTTGCTTAGACGGAGCACTTTCAACAGCCAGCGTCAGAAGTTACGCTGTGCCTCGGGCCTTCAAGGGGTAGCGCCCAAAAGCACCCCCCGAGGCCTAGTCCTCTCCCAATTCTAACTGAAGCTGGTGGCATCTCAACAGCACACGCTCGTTGCTGCCATGGGACAGGGAACAGTCCTCCGGTTATCGCACGTGCCGCCGTCGTACCCGCCGTACGCGCCCACCTTCTCCGAGCTCAAGAAGGCCATGATAGACGACCTACTGCTCGAGATGAAGTACCAGTTTAAGCAGCTGCATGTCGAGGCCGCCGAGCTATAGCCGCCACGTCGGCCCCGCGAGTGTAGGCTCTCCACAACCACAGCGGTCAAGGTGGGCGACCTCTTCTTCTACGAGAAGGCCTTCACTCACGCCTTTGGCGACGGGGATGTAGGCACACGCTCAACCGAGTTTGTCACTGTGATCAAGGGTGAAACCCTGCGTTTGTTTAGTGAGGTTATGAAGCCTGGGTCTTGAAGTCTGTAACGCTTTTCATTAAGGGGGAGCGATTGTTCGACTTTCCGATCCTGGTCGAAGACCGTTTGCCCAAGCGACGCTGGTGATCAGCTGTGTTTGTGTTTGAGTAGCTGGATTATTGTCACTGCCGGCCGTCTCCTTGGATGAGCCACTGGTGGCGCGCGATGTCTTTCACCGAAGCCCTGCGCGCAGGATCTGGACACAATAAGGACAAGAGTATCGGCCGGAAGCCTTCCCTGAGATCAGCCGGTATTTTCTCGCAGAGTTCGGATCCAGCATCGCTGAGCTCAGCGTACTCTTGCCGATGTTGATTCAACCAATCCTCCTCGGCTGTGCGCAGCCATCGATAGATGAAAAACTTCCCGTGTGTCAGGATGAAAAACATCTAGTAACCCAAGTCATGAGCGTCAGTACGCAAAAACAGAAGCAGCCAACAATTGAGCTAGTTCACTAACACACAAGCCAAGCTGCCAGCTATCGACTTTGAAAGGAAGATTTGTTGTAGCGTCGGAGTTGCCGAGTAACTCTGGCGGCAACGGTGTGCCCTGCGGGAAGTAATCCCTGCTGTAGGAGCGACCGTCGATGGTGTGGAAGGCGTATCCGAGATCGATGATGGAGGCATGGCCATGCCCGAAGCCGATGTCAACGTGTTCAGTTACCCGGCATGGCAGAGTTGGGTCGGTCGGCGCGCCGTCCTTGCGGCGGACCTCGTCGACGGCTGGAGGCCTGGTTGCGAGATAGCGTTCGATCTCATGGGCGGATGGTGGTGCTAGGGTGACATTTCCTGGGTGGATGTCTTGCAAGGGCGTTGGTTAAGGGAATCTGGAGAGGAGCGAAGCAATTGCGTACCTCCGTGTGCTATCCCGATTTCGTGAAGTGCAGCCAGCCCGAGGGTCAGGTCGCGGATAGTCTCCTTTCGACGGCCTGGGGGCAGTGGCACCTTGTTGGGATTTTCGAGGAACGCCCATGCGTGAGTGGAGAGGCGTCGCAGATCGGTGCCGGTCACCGGATAGACTATCGCGTCATACGCGACATGCTTATAGGTAGCCTCGATTTTGGAGAGGTGATGGGGGATCCTGAAGTTGGTTTTGATGGTGGACACAAAGGGGCTCTGGCAATGCTGCTTCACGAATGGGCTGATGGGAAGCTCGTTCATCCCAGGCAAGCCGTCATGAATTGGCCCGGAGGGCAGGCTCAGGAACTTGATGGTTAAGAATTCTCTACACGCTATCCCAAGGGTTTAGATTAGAAACGGCGATCCAGATCAAAGACAATCAACATACCCGGATGCTGGGTCTCGAGTCAGCCAGCACCAGTGGCCGAGACGCAGCTTCAGCTCATAACCATGGTACACATCCCCGAGGTACACAACGGGCTGCTCGGACCTTGCCCACCGCTCGAGAAGGTAGTCGTCTCGCCAGAAGTAGCCGCCGTTGGTGAAGGTCTCGTGCAGTTTGAGCAGGGGCGGCGGCCGGGGAGGTATTCTGGCGGGGTGGGAGGAAGCCTTGGACGGCAAGGTCAAAAACCATCTCCGCTGGCCGCTCCCGACGGCCGTGCCAGCGAGTGCTATTTGCAGCTGCACACGGGGGGGCATCACGCAGGGTTGTGATTGTGGTGAGCTCAATTTCCAAGTTTAGAGCGAGGGCTGCGGCTGCAGGTGTTTTTTGAGACGGCCGTTTCGGACCAGTTTGTAGAAGTGACCAGTGTTAAAACCAAGGCACCACCTTGGGTCTGACCGCAGTCAATACCAGTGGCCGAGCCATACGCTATGGTAGCAACGACCTCAACAGAAGGCCGTGGAAAGGATCACAGCGCCATGATGATATGAGGGCACCATGGGAGGCCCCAGCAGCAGGGACCGTGGGCACCAGGCGGCTAAAAAAGGGGGAGGACCACGCCCAGGGCAACACACAGAACAGAACACTAAAAAAAAAGAATGGAAGAATTTTTCCCAACACCACATACACATCGTTTTATACCCATTTCCAGTGCCTTTCAGTGACCCCATACAACCGCTGTAGTGGTTCGATTCCGTTGTTCCAACAACCAGCTGGTCTATGCCACGTGAAACCTCCCATACAAAAACCCTAACCCTTGCCCCTTTCTTTTTTCTACATTGCAGTCAACGCAGTCAACAACATTCATCGCAACCCACGGAGTACTAGCAAGCTAATCCTCGTAGGAATCAGGTCCCTAGCATCCCTAGCTATTAGTATTCGCGACTCCCTCGCAATGGGAAGGCGTTGAGCTGAGCCAGGTTAGCGATGTGGCATAGTCCAGGAGGTCACTTTTGCATAACTAGTTAGTTAGTTATGTGGTTAACTATTCTCATTTTGTTATGATTAGGGCAGCAAACGCCTCCAAAGTCCTCCTCCATCAATCAAAAACCGACCAGCTCTCCTCCCTCTCGTTGACGGGCTACCAGTCACCAGGTACAGGCAACCTCATCCCAGACCATCCGGGAGGTAGTCTGGCTTGGGGTATATGAAGTCTGAGTGAACTCGACGACGTCCAGGCAACGCTTGCCTTGGTTTTGAAAGTAGAAATGCCCCCTGTTGCGCGAGAAATCCAGACAGTAGTTCTGCAGACCCGGGACACCCGTCTGATCGGGCCCGTGGCAGCCGTCGGTGGCGATGGCCCAGTAATTGCCGTAGGCCGTGTACCACTGTCCATTTATGTAGCTGCAAAGGCAAATGACCTCGACTACCAGCTTGTCGGCTACAGCGAGGGCAACAAGCGGGGCGAGGACTGCGAGGGTCGGGAGACGCATCTTGGACGCTGGGTGTCATAGGCCTGGCTGTGACCATGGTACATGGTGTGCGATGACGGTTCGCTAGGACAGAGCGAACAACGTTCCCATCTTTTGGGTTTTACGCAGTGGTCATCGCACCCACTCCCGTGACACTGGGGGGGTTGGGGAGAGGGGCCAGTTAGAACGGTTGCGGACAACTCGGTAGATAGGAGGTGCCAAGGGTTAATACATACTCTGTGGGCACCGATTCAAGCGAGAATACGGCTGCCTTGCCTAGCGTGTCCTTGTGAGCCTGAAACAATCTCGGTTGTCCTCTCCTAATGACCTTGTGTCCTGGAGTCGCACGGGCGAGCATGGGGAACTACATACTTGCTGTGGTGCGAGGGTAGCTGTCACGCTAACCACTTCCAGTGTCTGTTGGTACAGGTGGTCGGGTTGCAGCGCAGCAGAAGCGGCTGAGGGCAGGGGTTTTGCTGTGCCGCGCGCCTGCCTGCAGTGATCGTTTTTGGCGCAACGATTTGTTTTTGAAGATATCCAGATCGAGGCTGAGCGAGGACGCAAAAATCAACCTCCCCCTCTCACCTCTCAACCCTCCCCCTCCCCCCATTAACCTCTCAATTTTACCCGCCTTTCTCCACGTGCCTTTTCACACGCGTTCGGTTCCTGGCCGGTTCGCCGACATGCATGAGTATCACCAACCGACAGTCGAGAGCGACGACGAATCGCCCGAAGAACTGAAGCCGGACCCCAACGGCGGCGCTCCACTAGAACAGGATGCCGTGGAGCCCGATGATGCCCACGCGGCTGACCAAGAACGCATCTTTGTCACGGACAGCTCGGGGAAAAGATTCAGCTTCCCCTTTACGCTCGCCAGGACATGGGCGGTGGGTGACCAACGCGCTTTTGACGTTCCACGTGCTAACGTACAAACGCCAGGAGTTTGAGGACTTGCTCCGCCAGTCTTTTACGCGCGCCGACTCTGTGCCGCGTGAGGTTAGGGAGGGTCGGTTTGACCTCGTCGACCCGGATGGCAGCGTCATCATTCCCTCCGTCTGGGACCTCTCTGTCCGGCCGGGATGGTCCGTGACGATGCGTCTGTGGAAGTCCCGGGAGGAGGACGAGCGGGAGCAGCGGCGGGATCACCAGCGGGCAAGGATGCAGGTAGAGGTAGAGGAGCGACCCCGTTATGCGGGGGATGATGCGGGCGAACTGCGGCGCATGAAGGAGCAACTTGAAGCCCTGCGGTACAGGAATGAGGAGGGCCGTGAAGTGCGGGATGATGCAGTTCTTTATAGCCGCATGGACATGGAAACCCGGGGGAGCACGGCGGAGGAATCCCGGCGACGCATGGACGAGCAACGCCTGGGGCGGACGGAGGAGGAAATCTGGCTGCGGCGAGAGCCAGAGAGCCCTCCAGAGAGCCCTCCACCACCGCCGGGGAGGATGGTCCGATTCCGGGAGAGGCGACCCGGCGACGCGGAACGGTCCTCTGGGCGGTACCATGGCTCCAGAGCTCGCACTTGGTCCGGTGACTCGTGGGGTTGGGGCGGAGCGGGCAGCGGGGACGCACGGGAGCCGGCTCGATTTCAGCACCGTCGAGACGACCACTGGAGAGGGGACGCGGACGAGAACTATCGACAACTCGCCAGGGCCCGGGATGAGCTGCCCCCCCGAGAGAAACGCGAACCCACGCCCCCAATCACCTTCATAGATGCCTTTAAACGGAAGTTTTTGTTTCCGTTCCACCTCGTCCGCACATGGCAGGTAATTAAGCTCTCTCCGGTTACGCCACCCCTAGACTTGCGAGACATGACGCAGGCTGACGCTTCTATCCTCCATCAGGCAATGCAGGATCTCATCCACCAAGTTTTCCGGGGTGTCGACGATGTGGACTACGAGGTGAGGGAAGGCCGTTATTACCTCGACGGACCTGATGGAATGATCATCCATCCAGCTGTCTGGGAGGACGTCATCCAGCCCGGGTGGGAGATCAAAATGCGGCTGTGGCCTTTGGAAGGCGACGATCGGGGCGCGCGGCCGCCAGGACCGCCTCAGCCTCAGCCTCCTCGAGCTCTGACCTCAGCCCCTGGCCAGTCTGATTATCTGGTTGTGCCGGTGCGGCCTACCTCACCGGCAAAGAAAGGCAAGTCGAAGTTGTTGTTGCCGTGGATGACAGAGAAGCGGTCTCGCCAAGACCACGGCGACGACGTCGACGACGACATTCCGAAAACAAGCTCGGGCCATTATTACAGGGACGATGCTATCCTGCCAAGCCTGGGGCAGACGACGGCAGCACCCTCCTTCCCATACGGAGCAGAAACGGCCCCCACGCTCTACTATGAACGCGAGCCGGATGTTGCTTCCGTGGACCAGACCCAGAAGCTCGTGGATCTTTCTTGGGATCTACCCACTGACAAGCCGGAACCGATTCGCGCCACGAGAAATCGATCGGGGCGTTATGAATTCGAGAGACCCGAGCTGCCCCAAACGAGCTACGAGAGTCAGCGCCTGAGGAGCGGCGAGAGTCATCGCCTCAGGAGCGGCGAGAGTCATCGCCTCAGGAGCGGCGAGAGTCAGCACCTCAGGAGTGGCGAAACCAGAAGCACCGGGCCACTCACCATCGTTCCCAGAAACAGACCCCTCCATGGGCCTCGGCCGCCAATCCGACCGCTTCGCCGCCGTCAGACTATCAAGCCCTTGGACAAGGTGGTGTGCGATCCGTGGGAGATGCAGATCCAATCGGCCCGGGTCTACCGCGACGAGCTGGAGACAACCGGCCCGGTCTCTCTGGAACTCGTCGGGAACGTAAAGCCGCCTGGTCCAACTTCTATCGTGACTGGGGCCCGCACCCGAGAAGAAAACCAGAAACACACGACGTGGCTGTAGGTCCCCAGTATCCATCCAGTTTGCTCCTCGGAGAACTAACCGCGAACCGCCCCTAGTCATATTACACGAGCCTTTATGAACTTTCGAGAATTCGAGGTGAGATAGCACACCACCTCTGCCGCTCTGTCAGTCCTCGCTTCACCGAGACTGACTCGCTGAACCGCTCGGTTGGAACAGGAGATGGCGCTGTTCGACCTGCCACTGGACGAGGACAGTCGAGAGGTGGTGGGAAACGTGATGAACACGATCAAGTCGTACCGCATGCATCACAAGGAATGGCCCATCGACCCCGGGACCGCGTTCCGAGGCAAGATGGATAACGAACAACCCATAGTCATTGCCTCCATTCCAAGCCTACACTCGATCCCCTACGACAAGGCTGCAGTGGCAAAGGTGCCGCCAGAAGAAATCTCTCTCGAGCGAACGCTGCGCGAGGCTTTCGGGTCCGCTCTCAGCGCCGATCCCGAGCAGAGCAGCAGCCGGTTTGCCGTCGGCCGCGGAACAGGAGAGCATGATTTCTGGATCCGACAGACGTGGATCCTGGTTACCGACCGTTGTCAGTATCTCTGTTACCTGCGTCCCCCCCCCCCCCCCCCCGCCTTTCTCACGAACGCGAGTCATCACCTTTCATACAGCAAGATGACTAAGAGTGAAGCGCATGTCCAGGCATCTTTACCTATGGGAGTTTCCCGCGTGAACTGCTCCAGGGCCAGACCATCAGCATCCTCGACAAGTCGCTGCTCGACACAAGCAGCAGCGGTGGCATGCAGGTCATCAATGAGGACCGCGAGCTATTTTACATCCCCGCGGCCAACCTCAAGAGCTTTTTCGTACGTGTCTCCCCGATCGACATTGACAAGCAACTTTACTCACCGGCAGCCAGGAACTCAAGATGGCTATCCACGACCGGCTGATGCGAGCAGCAGACCGCCCTGTGTTGTTGGAGGATAGAATGATCCGCCTCTATCTGCCAGATGGAGAGGAACTTGGCCCTAAGTCGTGGGCAATGCTCTCAGAGAGCGATGATTTGCCCACGCTGAAGGTAATTCCGGGGAGTCCGCCAGCCTCGCGGTCTCCTAGTCCCGACTCTGCCCACTCGGGTTCCTTGGATCCATATAGCAAAAGCCGACGATGGACAGGGGGGTACGTCGAGGATGCGAGTGTATCCGATGCCAGCTACCTCCGTTCCGATGGGTACAAGGGATCCGGTAAACGCGAGGAGTTGCATGCGGCGGACTCCGACTTCATCCTCATCTCTGCCGAACGAAACCAAGCGAGTCCTGCTGGTGAGTAGATAGACGACATTGCGCCGCCCCGAGGAGCACCTGCTAATATCGCAACTACAGCCCCTGAAATTCCTCAACTGAACCACAAGGTCCCCCCGTTTCTCGGTTGGCTTGCCGGAGAAGGCAGCGAGGGGGTCAACAGCATCGAGCAGGCGTTCAACGAGGGCCTTGTGCGCGTCGATTTGATAGTTGCACGTCCCAACCGCGGCATCAGCGCCCCGTCTATGATGATGGACGAGCTATGCTGGTCCTTTAACGACACGGATGTCTATGAGAGGGGCGCCTCAGTCACGTTTGAAGAGTTCGAGGTGGCAAGAACGGAGTGGAAGAGCGGGAACAGCTCCCGGAGGAACCCTTTGGTCTCGCGCGTGTCCCAGGACAAGATGCTGGCTACGGCGGGGCGTTACTTTGACGCTGCCGTCCGTACGCTCGAGTCATTTGTCTCGCCGGAATACGATGGCGTGCCCATCAAGAAGTATTTTGGAGCCCTGTCCGAGGCTATGAAGGTGAGCTGGTTCCACAGCGCTTTCCCTTGATACCCCCCCCCCCCCCCCCCACCCCCCATGCATCAACACAACTGACCTAGAGTTAGGACCCGACAAGCTCTTTGCGATCCGAGAACGTGGGCCAAGAGTCGCCTAACCCCAGCTTCCCCGCAACCTCTCGGTGGCACAACCGGGGACTGGAATGGACCATCTCCCATGAGCGGCTACAAAGCGACAAGACCAAACCCTTCGCCGAGTGCTACGACCATGAGGGCGGCTGCCCAGCGTGCAGCAAAGGGATCCTGTACAAGACGCCAGAAGATGCCATTTCGCATATGAGACGGAGCCATATCGTGGGATCGGCAACCGACGAGACGCTCCGCCACTACCTTCAGACGCTCCCTGAGGCGCTCATGGAGAAGAAAGAACAGGAACAGATGAGCGTGCTCGAGTTCGGCGCCGACGCCATGCTGCGGATCCTGACCAAGCTGGTCGCCATCCAGGACGGCGTCACGCGCCACGACGGCATGCGGGAGAAGCGCGGGCTGCCCCACGAGCTCCTGGGCGCCCTCGCCGTCATCGTGGCCTTCGTCTGCGCCCTATCGTCAACCATGCACAAGATCGCGTGGGCCTACGGCGACGACATGCCGCGCAAACCGGGCAGGCTCACGCAGCTCGTGTCGCCCGACATCGTGAAGCAGCGCGATAAGCTGGCACTGCTCGCAGCCGAGGCGGAGCGGCTGATCCGCAGGGCCGAGAGGAGGCTGATGTCGCCGACCGGCCCGCAGCCCAAGGACGGGGATGCCGCCCCCGAGAGCTTCCAGGTCTCGGTCGGCGCGCACTACATCGCCGCGCAGATCGTGTGCAACCTTGTCAACATGCCAGCGTACAATCACCAGAGCGTGGCAGATCTATACGAGGCGAAGCTGAAGAGTCTGGTGAGCTGCCCCCCTACTCCGCCCTCCCTGAGCCTTACCCCGTCGCTTCTCCTTTAACCTCTCCCCTCCCCCTTACCTTCCCCCTTACCTTCCCCCTTAACCTC
>MU855755.1:0-25900 GCA_033296695.1 Staphylotrichum tortipilum
CCCCCCCTTCGCGAACTCACGCCCCCCTCCCGCTCGATACTCACATGATGCCGTCGCAGGATGCTCGAGGACCCGTCGTACAATTCGGTTGTACGATGGAACGCCGACGGCGACAGCTTTGTGGTCTTGGAGGTATGCATTGTGCCCCCCCCTCCTCCCCGAGGACAGCCTACCGAGTGCTGATATCGTGTGATCCCCCCGACGACAGAACGAGAAATTCACCAAGACGATCCTCCCCAAACACTTTAAGCACAGCAACTTCGCGAGTTTTGTACGCCAATTAAACAAATACGACTTCCACAAGGTCAGGCACAACGACGAGAGTGGCGAATCACCATACGGGCGAGATGTAGGTTTTGCCCCCTCACCCGCGGGTCCTGCGCGGAGAGGAGAGGAGAGGAGGGTTGTTGACACGACATGCAACCGCAGGCATGGGAGTTCCGGCATCCCGAGTTCCGCGCCGACAGGAAGGACAACCTCGACAACATCCGGAGGAAGGCTCCCGCGCCGAGGAAAGCACCGGCCGCCGACGACGCGTTCCCCGCGTCCCAGCAGATCATCGTTCTGAGCGAGTCGCTCACGGCGACCCAGCACCAGATCCAGGCCCTACAAGAACAGTACTATGAGCTCGAAAAGACCAACCGCCTGCTCGTCAGCGAGGTCCTGAGCCTGCAGAAGATGGTTCGCGCCCAGGGCCAGGCCTCCAACGAGCTCATCACCCACCTCAACAACATGGAGGACCGCCGCCGCAACAGCCGCCACTCGGGCCAGTCTGGCACCCACTCGGGCCAGCCCGCCGGCAGCCAGAACTTCCACGGCGGCGCCATGGGCTTCCTGCCCGACGGCGCCGACGAGCCCGCCCCCGAGCTGCGCCGCGCCCGCGAGATCCTCAACGGCGTGTCCCCGGACGTCCAGGCCGACCGGGAGCTCGAGCGCCTGTCTATGGCCTACAACCAGAACGGCTCCCCCGCCGACTCGGCCGGCTCGTCGTCCGTCATGTTTGCGCACCCCGGCCCGGGCGGCGGTGCCATGCCCCTCGTCCACGACCCGCTCAACGACCCGCGCCACATGGTCTACCCCGTGGGGCAGACCACGGGCATCGACCCCTTCCACGCCGACCACATCCGCAACATCCCCTACAGCCGGCCGCTGAGCAACCCCAACATTCAGGCCGAGGCCCCGTCGCAAGTCACCCCGCCGCTGAAGGAGCCGCTGGGGTCCATGTGGCGCGGGAAGAAGCCGCACATCCTGCTCGTCGAGGACGACAAGACGTGTGCGCGCATCGGGTCCAAGTTCCTGACTAACATGGACTGCGTCGTCGACACGGCGGTAAGTGAGGTGGCGGTTTTGGCGTTGTGCGGAACACGGCTAATGCGTGGTGTTGCTGCAGCGCGACGGTCTCGAGGCCGTCGAAAAGGTCAACCGCGACGCCGAGCGGTTCGACCTCATCTTTATGGACATCATCATGCCCAACCTCGACGGCGTGTCGGCCACCGCCATGATCCGCATGGTCGCCCCGCAGGTCCCCACCGTCGCCATGACCTCCAACATCCGCCAGGAGGACATCCAAACCTATTTCCAGTTCGGTAAGCTCATACCACAACACAAAATCTCACCTTTCCCCTCTCTCTAACCGTTCCCAGGAATGAACGACGTCCTCGCCAAACCCTTCACGCGCGACGGCATGGTCCGCATCCTCCGCAAACACCTCACCCGCATGCTCAAAGACCCCCAATCCGCCGGCAACCTCGTGCCCGACGACATGTCCCAAGCCGTCGCAGGCCAGGGGCCCGGTCCCCCCGCCCCGCAAGCTGGCGGCTACGCGCCCGCCAACATGGCCCTCGGCCCCCTCGCCGGCGCCACCGCCGCCGTTAAGTTCGAGCATACCCCCATCCAGTCCCCCTCCACCGCGTCCTCCTGGCACTCCCCGGGCCAGATGCACCAGACCTCGCCCAACAACCTCGACGGCAGCGCGGGCTACATCACCGGGCCGGGCGGCATGGTCCTGACCCCCGGCGGCGGCGCGGCGCAGCAGCAGAGGCAGCCGGTACCGCCCCCGCCCCCGCCCCCGCCGGGCGGGGGCCACCAGCATGCACAGTATGCGGGGTACATGACGGCTCAGCAGGTGGCGGGGACGCAAGCGGCGGTTATGAGAGGGATGCAGGAGGGCGCGGTGGCGGCGCATATGGCTGGGTTGGGGGGCGGAGGAGGGCAGCCCCCTGGCGGGGAGGACAGGCCGGAGAAGAGGCAGCGGTTGTATGGCCCGGTGGCGGGGGGGCAGGGGGGGTATGTGCAATAGTTGGCTGATTTGTTCGTTTTTGGGTGCGGTGGGTCGGGTGGGTTCGGGAAGAGGAGACGAGAATGTTGTGGTCGAGATATTTGAGATGTATGCGTGACATTTTCAGGCGTTGGTTTGGGGCGGTTGGTTGGTTGGTTGGCTGGTTATATACTCTTAAGAAGAGACAGGGGAAGGGGTGTGGATGCATATATTCATCTTGGGGAGGGGGGATATGGGGTGAGGAAATAGTAAGGGAAAGGGAAGAAACACGGGGTGGAGAAACAAGGCGGTGGGGGGGTTGGCATGGCCCCCGCGAGAGGAAATCGATGTGGTTGTCGAGTCGATTTCGGTCGTCGAGATCATGATGTGAAGTGCCCTGTCTGTTGGCGTAATAGGATGGTGATTGAGTACCATGAGCGAAAAGCGGCCCCAAGACGGCGCAACTAACGATATCGTCATCATGGAGACGTCGGTCTACCGCGCCCAACCACCCACCCAGATCCAGATGGGTGTCGTCTCAAATGTCGTCGTGGATTGTGTGTCTGCCTCGAGAGGACGTAGCGTAGCGTTGTGGGAGAGATAGAAGGAAGAGAGTGAGAGGGGAGGGGAGGGGCGGCGGTTCAGAGGATGTGCCCGTTCGTGCTCTGCTCGCTCTGGTGTCTGGCGGGATGGGTGTGAGGAGAGGGCCGAGGGAGGCGGTGGCCTGAGTGACGATTGGAGGTGCCACTCTCTCACCCTCTCTCTGCCTTTGCTGTGGCGGGATGTGAGTGGGGAGAACGACGTGAAGGGATGTGGTGACTGGGTGTCTCTGCTCGTTCTCCCAGGGTAGGTATGTCGGTAGGTGTGTGTGGGAGCCTTGAAGAAATCCGGGAGACAGCAGGCTTGGGGGGAGAGGGGCTGAGAGAGGAGGACCCGAAAGGCAGTCGGAGGAGGGAGGGGGCTGACGGTTGGCTGGCGGGGGAGACCTAGGTAGTTATGGCCAGTGGTCTCGTTGCGGCTAACGGGAGCCAAACGGGCGGCGCTGGCTGGACCGGTCGGTGGTGTCAGCCAGCCAGCCAGCCAGCCATCGGGTGTCGTCGTTGATGTTGGGGCTGACCAATTGGGTGGTTCGTGTCGTGGCCATGAACTAGCCGTTTGCTTGTCCCGATTGTGTTGTGGCCTTGCTGTGCCGGCCAGAGGTGTGAGGAGGGACCGGGGGCCAGCCAGGAGGGAAGCATGGAAGGAAAATGGTGTGGGTGATGGAAGGAATATGTACCTAGGGTCCGAGTGTCCCTGCCCCCCACCACCACAGCCCCAGGGCTAGCCCACGGTAAGCTGCGGGGCGAGCGGAAAGGACGGAGCGTGTGCCTTAGTTGAACGTTATCGCCCACCATGCCACCAACATGGACGGGGATGGGCAGGGGCGGGCGCGTTTGTATGTAATGTGAAACAAGATGGGCGGGCCTAGAACACAGAGCCCATCCGTCCAGTCTCGGTCCGTCCGTTCGTTTGCTTAGGGGCGGCTGGCAGGTAATCTGTGGGAGCCGCAGAAAGTCGGATCTGTGTGGTCAACATGGCGAGCGAAACACTGGCCTTCCCAAGCGAGGGCATCGATGAGGCTGCAGTCCAGTGGGGAGGGGAGGGGTGGGTGGCTTGGGCTGTTAGTGTTCATGTTATTTCTGGACGCCGGACGAGAAGTGGACTCGAGCTAGTTAAGTTCCTGATGCATGGTCCAGCCGTGCCTAGCGCGACGAGTTACAGGTGTGCAGGTCGTATCGCGGGCGGGTTCGCGCTGCTGGCCTTGTCTGTTTGGATGCTGGTTGCATTGATGAAAAGCGAGGAGGGAGCTGTGGTGAGTCCTGGCAAGTTGGGGGACTGGCTGGCTTTGGATGGTGGTGATGATGAGGGCAAGACGCAACCCAACTGCCTGGCCCCCCCCAAATCGCACTCGCTTCGTCCTTCCTCTTCTTCTACACCATCTTCCGTCCCCCCGTCTCACCGTCAGTTACCGAGCGCCATGCGAGCTCGTCGGCTAAGTGCCCCCACCGGGCACCGGGCCATCCCGTCATCTTCGTTTCGTGACGCCCTGCGGCTGGCACCTGAGACCCTGTGCTGCATGAAAAGTTCGAATGTCCGATAACTAGGGTACGTAAGCTCTGCAGGCCTCTCCCGTTGCCCAGGGGGCCGGTCGCGTTCTGGAACGGCTCGGCGCTGGGGCTGGGCCCGGCTTGGTTGTTGCTGTCGTTGCAGCCTCCCAAGGCGGGTCGTCGCATCGTCGCACCCAACAGGAGTGAGCATGAAACTGGACGAGCCTAGGCCTCGCGCTGCCAGTTGTTCTTCTACCAGGTCCATCTCTCGGTGGCTGCTCCTGCCGTTCCGGAGGACTTTGTCCATGTGGTTGTCTCTTGTGGGCGACAGACGTGCGACCCCCCACGCGCCCCATTTTCTCCCCCATCTTTCTGCCATGTGGAAAAACATCCCCAGTCCACACATGATCCATTCCATTGTGGGCAACGACGTCGTTTCAACCCTTGCCTTCGCCCCCCCAAACCTCACACCATGCTTTTTCGAAACAGACGGATCGGGAAGGCGGGAAAAACAGAGTGTTCTGGCCCAGCCTTTCGGTGCGCCGCAATCTCGGACCTTGCGGCATGCCGCATGGCATGGTCTGTGGGCCATTTTGGGGGGCGCAGTGATTGGCGGGTTGTTGTTTGGTGTTGCTGCAGCTGGGGGATCATCAGGGTCAGAGCTCCTGCGCGAGTCTTGGCTGGATCGCTGGTAACTTTCGTATAGTTACACAGCAGTACACACGTAAATTTCAAAGTTACAACCGCAAGATCGCTCACGCCCTGGCCAATCCCTGGCCTGTTGCATGCCCCGCGCCTCGTCTTTCAGCCTTGCAGCCACAAACAATTCACCCCGCACCCCACCATTGAACTTTCGAGCTGCTGGTGGGGCCTTGACTCACTCTCTCCCGCTCACTCTCAAACCATCACCTTGATCGAGCTCACCCAGCATCAGCTTCCTCAGCAAGACCGCTTTTGACGCCATACCCCAAACATCAACAGACATTCAACACCCCCGCCGGGAATTTGAAACCACAGCAGAAACCAATGTCCAAGCAGGGCGCCAAGGGCGGCGCTGCCGCGGGCGCCAAAGGAAAGAAGGCCGCCAAGCCTGGCGCCGAGGAGAAGAGCGAGGACGTCCTCCAGGCTGTTATTGTCGCCGACTCATTCCAGGACCGGTTCCGCCCATTCACGCTCGAGAGGCCGAGGGTATGCTGGCCCGTGGTCATCCTGTCCCTCACCTGCGCATCCAATGCTGACCAACACCCCCCCCTTCCCCAGTGCCTCCTGCCCCTCGCCAACGTGCCCGTCATCGAATACACCCTCGAGTTCCTCGCCTCCAACGGCGTCCAGGAAGTCTTCATCTACTGCGGCGCCCATTCCGAAGATGTCGAGCATTCCATCCACGAGTCCTCCCGCTGGGGGCCCGGCAGCCCCCTCTCGCCCTTCTCCGCCCTCGAATTCATCCGCGTCTCGGACGCCACCTCGATCGGCGACTTCCTCAGAGACCTGGATAAGCGCAGCATGATCTCGGGCGACTTCATCCTCGTCCACGGCGACCTGGTGTCTAATATACAGCTGGACGCCGCCCTGGCGAGGCACCGCGCGAGGAGGGAGGCCAACCGTGATGCCTGCATGACCGTGGTGCTGCGCTCCGTCGGGACACAGCCCCATCGGGCCGCAAAGGCGAGAGGAATCACACCCGTCTACGTTGTTGACCCGACAACAGGGCGCTGCTTGCAGTACGAAGAGACACACCCGCTCCAGAGCGAGCACTACCTCAACCTGGACCCCTCCGTCTTCTCCCACCCCCAATTCGAGATCCGAACCGATCTGGTCGACTGCGGCATCGACATCTGCACCCCCGATGTGCTCGCCCTGTGGTCAGAGAGCTTCGACTACGAGCTGCCCAGGAAAAACTTCCTGCACGGCGTGCTCAAGGATCACGAGCTGAACGGAAAGATGCTCTACGCCGAGATCTTGGACGACGGCTACGCAGCACGCGCGAGCAACCTCCAGATGTACGACTGCATCAGCCAGGACGTCCTTGAGCGCTGGACGCTACCGTTCGTGCCGGACAGCAACCTGATTCACGACCAGACATATCGGAGGGTGAAGGACGGCAGCTACCTTGAGGACCACGTCGTACTTGAGCGGGGAGCTAAGGTGACGCGGTCGGCCATTGGGGAGGGTACCGCCATCAAGACCGGGAGCGCCATCTCGTCCAGCATCGTTGGGAGGAGGTGCAAGATCGGGAAGAACGTCAGGATCGAAAACAGCTACATCTGGGACGACGCCGTAATAGGGGACGGCGCCTCCGTGGTCCACTCGGTATTAGCAGGCTCCGTCGTGATTGGCGCGAACGCCGTGATCCCAGAGGGCTCTCTCATCTCCTACAAAGCGCACATCGACAACGGCGTCCAGCTGCCGTCAAAACCGCCAGCCAGGATCTCGGTCTTGACCGACGACAAGCGTGTGGCGGAAACAGATGTCTCACTCGTTGGCAAGGGCGGCAAGGGTGCATTGTACGAGGTTGTTCACGGCGAGGAGGAATCTGACGACGAAGAGGGTGAGGAGAGAGACCCCACGGTCCTGCAGAGCTCGCTCATCTACTCGCTCGAGGGCCTCAACCTCTCGACGTCGTCTATCTCCACGCTCGCCTCGGACGACGAATACGACTCGGACGACGACGTGTCCATGGCCGGCTCCCTGCAGACGAGCGAGTCCGGGCGGACTCGCGACCGCCTCTCGTCGTTCGCCTCGGACGACGCCTCCAAGCCGGAAAGCTTCCACAACGACGCCGTCCACGGCCTCATCGACGCTCTCCGCGCCGACGATAGCGACGACTTCGACTCGGCCAAGCTCGAGTTCATGGGCCTGCGCCTCGCCAACAATGCCTCGGACAGCGCCATGCGCCGCGCCATCGCCGTCGCTTTCGTCCGGCGCGCCGCGGAGCTGCTCAGGCCCGACCAAGGCGGGCTCGAGCCGACCAAGGCCGCGAGCGAGTCGCTCACCTCCAAGAAGGGTGCCGTCAAGTTCATCAAGGAGGTCGGTGTCGGCGGCGAGGGGGTTACAGAGCAGGCCGAGTTTGCTCTCGCGCTGCAGAAGGCGCTACTCGGTGTCAGGGACCTCGAGGCCGCGCGCGGGGGGGCGTTGCTGGCGGCCCTGCTGCAAAAGCTGTATAGCCTGGACGTGCTGGAAGAGGAGGGCATCCTGGCGTGGTGGGCGGACAAGCGGGCGGGTGAGGGGGCGCAGATGGACGCGCTGAAGGAGAAGTGCAGGGTGTTGGTGGAGTGGCTGGAGAATGCGGATGAGGAGGGGAGCAGTGAGGAGGAGGAGGATGATGAGGATGACGATAGCGAGTGATTGGGTTGTGGTTGTGTAATTGGCAGTGGGATGCGGAGGGTACGCTTTGGTTGTTGTCGAGGTATTGTAGCATATCCTGCTCAGGGATGGCACGCTGAGACAAGGGGTCATGTGTTTTGTGACATCCATGCACTGGATGAGCATGAGGTGTTGTGATTCATCCTAGTTATGTAGAGGGATCGGAAACGGAAAAGGAAAAGGAACAAAAACGCGGCCGTGTCAATGATCGTCTCATGCGTCTTGCCGTTGCGTCGTTCGTCCCAGGTTCACCTGCATACTCAACGGCGTCCACAGCATCGGGTCGTACGAGATAACAACACCACAACTCGCGCGTTGCTTCCACCTGCCGCTGTTCCCAAATAAGTACCTCCACCCCACGTCCCACCACCGCGAAAGACACAACAACCATACGCCCGTAACTACGCGGAGCAGCAAGCAGGGTAATTAAGATGGGTATTATCAACCCTCCCACCGGTCCCCATCCCCCCCCCGCCCACCCATCATCAAACAGTCGATCGACGGTTGATTATACACTACCATTGTTGCCCGCCCCAGGGGTTCCTCCACACCCGGTTTCCCAAAACCCGAATCTAGCAAGAAGGAGCGTGTAGGTATCTGAGCGAGATCGTCCGTCATGGGAACGTTTTTTGCGTTCCCAGCAAAAACACCCAAGCAAAGCCAACCCAAGCCAAGCCAAACAAAAGGCCAACCCCCCAAACCACCCCGAACCATTCTATAGTGCCATATGTTCCGTGTTTGTGTTGTTGTGCTGTGATGTGTCCATCCGTCCCACCCTGTCCCCAACCCAAACCGCAACTGTAGTGCCAGTGTCGCGGCGCAAATTACTATTACCTCGCCTCTTGTCCCTCCCGGTCTCCCCAGGACCATGATGCATCTCTTTATTTCGCAATGATGACCGAGAACCCGTCGAGCCAGGCGCCACAGCTGCCCGTGACGCCGCAGATGTTGTAGCCGCGCGGGGGTATTAAGGTGTGTCTACACACCCAGTCAGTAACTATGTGTGAGAGGGGAGGGAAGGGAGGGGTTTTGACGGAGGAGAGGAAGGGTGAGACTCACGGATCCCCACCATAGGGGTTCCCAAACACGGGCGAGCTTCTCCCGAGGCTGGTCAGGACCTGGATGGCGTCGATCCAGAAGCCGGCGCGGACAAAAAAGCCCGTGATGTACTCACCGCGGCGGATATCTGTCTCCCATCAGCCAAACCGCCCCAAACACACCCACAGTCATCACGAACGGGTGGGAGGGAGAGTGGAGGTGCACATACCCAACTCAAAAACATCCCCCCCAACCTTCCCCCCCTTCTTCCCAAACACCTGCGCCGACCCGTCATCATACCCAAACTCCAACCCGTCCACCGCCGAGCCGTGGTACACCACGACGCGCGACAGCACCCTCTCCTTGTGCAGCGCGCTGGCAAACACCACCTCGCACGCCTCGGACCCCTGCATCTGCCCGTGCCCGAGCGTCTTGCCCCTCAACGCCGTCTTGCCCAACCCCGGCACCGCGCTGGGTAATTTCAGACAGGCCGCCTCCCGCGAGCAGAGCTTGCTGAAGTCGTCCACGTCGAGGGAGCCGCCGCCGTAGGACTTTACCGAGATGCGCAGCTTGCCCTTGCGTTTACTCCCCTCAGGCAGGCGCGCGCGCAGGTCCCCCTCGGCGAGGTTCACCATCCTGCTGATGGGCGCGCCGTTCTCGGGCAGGTATTCCACCCACGCGCGGCAGACGTCGTCGTCGCCCTCGGCATAAACCTCGACATACGCGATTCCCGATGCGGCCGTGACGGCCAGGGACGGCCCGCCGCCGCCGGGCTCCATGGGCCATCCCTGCACGCTGTCGTCCGGGTGCGGCGGCGAATCGTTGGGCAGGCGGAAGCAAGGGTGGCTGCGCAGGCGGAGGCAGTCGAGGCGGTGCCAAGCGCACTCGTCCTGTTGGGAGGCGACAGGCCCGCCCTTGGAGCGGGTGCGCGTGGAATACGCCTCGCGGGTGAGGAAGGACCGGTTGAGGGTGACGTAGTCGCGGAGCATGACGCCGCTTTCGCGGTGGGGGAGGCCAAAGAGGTGGCCCGTCTCGTGGAGGTGCGCGCCGATGCCGATGTTGGCGGCCTCCCAGGAGCTGCCGGCGTCCGCGCAGTCGTTGGCGACGTGCGCCGTGTCGGTGGGCGTGCAGTCCGTGAAGGCGGGGACGACCTCCTCGAGGCTTGCTGGGTAGCTCTGCAGGCAGTGGGAGCCGAAGATGCCGAGGTGGATGTCGCCAACCTGCCCGCCGAGGGCGGCATGCCCGACGATGGCCTTGGACGTCGTGTCCCAGTGCGCGTCCAGGAGCAAGACCGACACGTACAGCTTCTGACCGGGGAGCGGCTTGAAGTAGTCGCGCACTGCATCGGCGGCGATGCCGTAGAGGGCCCCTTTGTCGGTGGCATCGGGGTTCTGCTGTGCCCGGTCGAGATCCCGGAGCTCGGCCACCGTCTTCTCGGTCCGGATGATGTGCACTCGCGCTTCGGATCGGAGGGTGCCATTCTCCCTGTCTCTGTGGTTTGCCGCGCCCGTGGTCCATTCCTCCTCAAACCTGAACGCCCGCCGCCCCAGCCGGTTGCGCCACATCTGCTCGGCCGTAAAAGCTTGCCAGAGATAGGCGGCCATGCGGAACTTGCGGACGGCAATCTCCAGGCCGTTTCCTTCTCTTTCGATCCGGGCAGGGACCGCATCGAAGGTGCCCGGGGAATCCTTTCCCAGGAGGATGGCCAGCTGCAACGGAGGGGCGCCAACCGGGGGGATCATGTGGACGGTCAGGTAGGAGGCGTGGATGGGGTTGGAGGAGCCGCTGTTTGCGAGCTTCGGGCTGGCGAAGTCGAACCGCAGGCGGTTGGCACCGGGCATCAGATACACCAAGGCCTTGAATCGCGAGTCGTGGACCGGCCATGAGATGGCAGGGAAGCTGTCGTCGAGCCGGCTGACGGTGAGAGTCCCGTCGAGGGACTGGTGGGATGCATCGCCGATGGTGCCCTGGACCAGAAGGACCTTTTGGTAGACCTGCTGTTTGTGAGCATGCCGCTGGGTGTATCCTCCCGGCCGGCCTATGGACCACAGACAAGTCACTCACCCATGAACTATCGGCAACATTGGTGACTTGGGGAGAGTACTGGGACACGGGGAGGGCTGGCCCCCGTCCTCCCGGCACCGGGGACCCCAGGCCGACCATGCCCGAGACGCTATACCGGTTGCTGGCGGCATTTGAGTAAGGATGAGGCTGCGGCCTGAGGGTCGCGCCGGGGTGAGGCTGGTGGAGCTGTTCTTTGAGCAGCAGGTTTAGTGCGGGATCCGACTGTGCGCCGATGGAAGGTGGTGTCGACGAGCCGCTGGTGGGAGTGGTGGTGTTGCTAGCCTCGCTCGAGTCGTCTGCGGCGCGGTCGGGCTTGAAGCTTGCTCGCAAGCTTACCCTTGACCGTCTCCGCAGCTCCTTGAGATTCAGGAACGAGGGAGCCATTGGGGGCGATCGGATGCAAGTTCGTGCCTAGACGATGACGAAGGAGGAAGACGATGAGCGAGTGAGCGAGATGCTGCACATGTAAACCGGGAGAAGCCCCCCAAAAGCCCCCGCCCGGTAGCCAGAAATTGTCGCAACTATCCGTCGACAGGCTGCGTGTAAGTGGTGATGCCCGGACAGCAGGAGTGTAGGTAGGTAGCAGGCCTCTGCGTGGTCACTCCTCGGAACCCCAAAGACGCTGTGTTCCAGGCAGATTGACCTGACGGTTGGGCAGGCGTCCTGAGAACTTCCAGACGGGGCGTGCTCGATGTCCCAGATGCCCTCGTCCCACGGAGGAATCCTGTGATTGACGGGCGCAAGCAGGGCTGTCTCTCTGAGCAACGGATGACGTAGTGGGCGGCACCCTGAATTGGGGCCTTGTTACACCCTGCCGGCGTCAATGAGGTGGCTGGCCGCGTTGAGCAATTAGGATAAAGTAGGTGGTACTGAGTACTGAGTGCCAGGGTCCGACTGCCTTGTTTCAAGCAGGACGGTTCTCGACTGTCATCACCCCCCCGTCCCAAGTAGTGGGTGGTCCCCCGAGTTGGTCCCAAGCGATCTCTGCTTGGCGATGCGATGGGGCTAGTTAGGTAGTTGGAGATGAGCGAAGGGAAAGGGGGCCAGGCCGGTCAATGGGTCCGTCGATCACTGCAGGTGGGTAGCAGCCGGGTAGCAGCAGGGCAGCAGAGGTCAGAAAAAAAGCAGGGAGACGATGGACCGAGAGAAACGTCAGGGCTTCGAGACCCGCCGCGATGGATGATGGCGTCGGCCTGTTTTCAGGTCCTCGGGTTGCGTTCGTGACCGGCGGGAGGGAGGGAAGATCGGATTCGGCAACGCATGCACCTGCACCTGCAGGGCAACGGATAGCGGATGTGGATGCGTCGAGCGAGGGAGTCGAGGGAGCAGTGCCCTTGTATGGATGGCGTGGTGGATCCGATCCGTGGGCGAGGCACAGCTAGAAACAGGGAAATCCGAGGACAAAACAAGTGCGGCACGACGTGTTCCAGGACGATGATGTCTCCGCAGCAGCCGCCTGTGCGGGAGAGGGAAAGAAAAAAGCCAGAACGGGATAATCGAAGAGGTATTGAATACGGACGGAGGGAGGTGCCTCAGGGTCTGTCTGGTCTCTGCTCTGGTCTCTCCCGCAAATCCTGACTCGGTGAGGATTCACTAACTAACGTTAATTTTCAACCTCTCCACCAGCAGCGGGAGTGGCGGTAATTCAGGGCAGCTGGGCATCGTTAATCAGCAGCACCCAGCTCAAGACAGGGCTGGGCTGGGCCTGAATACGAATGTCGTCAGGAGGGGGGGGGGGGCGTGGGGGGGCACACAGAGGGGTCCATTCCTCTTTTGATCCCCCTGTGTGCCTGTCTCTCCTGTGGCTCCTGCCTCTTCTTGCGAAGGGCTCCATCTGTTCGTCCGCCTGCCTGCGCTGGTGGAGTAATCCGCCGCGAAAAGCGCCATTTCGCAGGATAAGGTTGGCTTTGGACGGTGGCGCATGGTGCCATCCCACCAGCCAGGGAACCTCGCGGGCGGCGGGAATACGAGTTGTGCCGCTATCGCCAACACAGTGTGCGAATAGCGTTGCTTGGAGCAGAGGCAGAGGCAGAGGCAGAGGCAGAGGTAGAGCTCGGCAGGTCGAGGCCGCCGTTGCTAAGTTTAGCGGAGTGCTGCTGACTTGATCCATTCCTTGTTGCACCCAGCGGGTGTGGCCGGCGAAGGGACAGATGGACAGCCAAAAAACGCAAACACGTGGGGCTGGCTGGAGTGCATCTTATCCATTGTTTATGTAAGTCACAGCGGATGCACTCTTGTCCCTAGTTAACTAGTTAGTTAGTTAGTTAACTGGTTAACTAGTTAACTAAGCACTCCATTCGAGCCCATGCAAGCACTGGCCGCATCTCATCTCTCCCGACAAACTCCAAGTGTGTTTTGGGGATTGAGGAACTGGGGGACTGGGTGTAAATGCCCACCCACCACTGACACCCAAACACTCGGTGCTTCCAGGTGGTAGGGAGTCAGTTATGCGGCCAGCCCAGCCATCCACCCCATCCATCCTGAAGGGTCTCGCCTCGCCTCGTTTCACCATGGAAGGTATCGAATTGAGCCCGCTCGGAGCCAACCAGCAGTGGAGCCCCTGACCCGACCCGGCTTACCTAGCTATATCGAGACAGCTATGATGTCGTCGTCCGGGTCGACGTTGGCGGAATCTCGAGCAGAGCAGCAGCCGGCACGGCCTCTCCACGGCAGTTCAGCTGTTGTTTGGCCATTCCTCGCGGCCCTGCTGGAATGTTCCCAGAACCCGCTGGGCTGCTGGGTTGCTCGATGGTTGCCGGGGCACCAGAGCCCGCCGTCGAGGGGCCCCATGCCTATCACGGCCATGGCCCCAGCCGCAGGGTAGATTTTGATCGAGCTGAGGTGGAGTGCTTTGGTCGACGACCGCCGCCCAAGACTGCCCACGCCCACGCCCAGGACCAGGGCACAGCTCCGTTCCCCGTTTGTTTGCCCAGTCGCCCAGCGGGGATCGTGCCCTTGAACGGAACAGCCGCGAGGGGGTCGAGGGGGTCGGGGAGCGAGGGGAGGCCGGACCGGGCACAACGCGACCAACAAATTTGCTGGCCAAAGCCACCCCTGGCAGCGCCTGCGAGACCTGCCGCCATTCGCTCTCTGTCCCTGCCCTCCCTGTGCCGCAGGTGCAGCCAGTGGGCCAGTGCTCAGCTCGGTAAGGGCAGCTTGCGGGAGGTAATCTGTAATCTGCCGGTTTCCACAGGAATGTGAATTTGCTCTGCTCTGCTTTGCGTTGCCCTGCTGCTTCTTCCTGCTGTCTCTGCCTTGAGACCTCCCTTCCGCCCCGGCCTCACCACCTCACTGCCTCACCACCACCACCCGCCCACCTACCTCGCCCTGCCTCGCCCGCCCTGATGATGCCCTGATGCCCTGGCGGCTGTGTACCGAATAGAGTGGCCGCCCGGGATTTCAAGCCTGCCGTTTTGGCCCTTGTGCAACGCCGCTGTGGCCGCCGACAACACGACGAGACGTCTCGACGACGGGGCTGCTTCAACCGCTGCCTCTCCCTCGTTCACGGCAGCTCTAGGCGCCCGAGTGTGTCAGACCCAGCCCGTCCAATCAACCTACGGCCCCCTCCTCCCCCCATCTCGACACGACCACCCACCAACTCCTCCTGGCCCTGGCCTCGAGCTTTCCCTCTTCCGACCGAACCATCACCACAACCACGAGGACGAAGTCGACTCCCCCCAGCATGCACGCAAGCCTGCCCCCCAGCACGATGATGTCGTCGCCGCTGAAGAAGCAGCCCGAAGCTGTGGCAGACCGAGTGCTCAAGCGGGCCGAAATCAGCAAGGTATGGGCCAGCTTTTGACTTTTTTGCCCTCTATCTCTGCCTCCCTTGCGACCGGGGGCAGCTTTGGCTGACCGACTTCTGTCCCACATCATAGATGGCCCGTAGGTTGCAGAACCGCCTCGCACTCGCCCAGTTCAAGACGAAGCACAACCTGGTCAACGAGACGCTCGACATGATCGAGCCCAAGTTCGAGCACGAGATGCGCCGCCGACGCCTGCACGACGGCGACATTCTGTCGGACTCGTCGAGCGCCTCGGACCTGCCCTACCCGAGCCGCGCCCTCATGAGCTCGCCGCTGAAGGCGCCGCTCTTCTCGGACGCCATTGGGTCCAGCAACGGCAGCACGGGGCACAGGAAGCGCACCTACCTGGCCTCGTTCGACGACAACTTCTCGAGCCCGAGCAAGCGCTTCCGCCAGAGCCCCACGGCCCACCGCTCCTTCTCCCATCACCAACACCACCACCACCACTTTACCCAGTCCTCGCCCATCAAGCCGCGCCGGCAGCAGCACTTTACCACGTCAACGGGGCCCGACCTGTCGTTTTACTCAGGGTCGCGGCAGATCAGCGATGTGTTGAACACGAGCACCACCACCACGACCAACTACGCCGCTGCCCACTCGGACGACGAGGACGACCTCCCTACCCACTCGTTCCACGTGAGCCACATCCGGGTGTCGCCGCCACGGACGCCGCCGATGCGCAGCCGCACTCTCGGCAAGAAGCAGCGGGACCGGCCGGCGGCCAACGAGACCAAGTCAGCGGGCGAAGAAGGGGCCGATCTGCTGCTGTACCTGGCCGCATCCCCGTCGCCGGCCAACCCCCCCCGCAACAGGATGGATCCCCCGTCGACCCCGCCGCCCAGGAGCACCAAACTGGCGCTCCCCTCGTCCATGATGACCACCCCCGGCGGCGGCAACCCGTACCCCGCCACGCCGGGGCTCGGCTTCGACTTTGCAGAGTTCCTGCACATGACGCCCAGCCCCGCGCAGAAGCAGTGGAAGACGCCGAACCTGGTGGGCGGCGGGAAGACGCCCCGGAGCATTGCGAGGAGACGTCTCACGTTCGACGACCTGCCGTCATGAGGGGGGAGTCTCTGTCCGTCTACAGACCTTGGCTGCCTTGTTCCTCAACCTCGTCTCCTACTCGACATGTGGTCTCCTCTCCTATTCCCCGCCTCTTTTTTCTCTCTTAGCAAGTCACCAACCTAACTTGTCTTTTGATATCCCCTCAGCCCCACACTTGGCTTTTTTTTTATTCTTCTTTTTTACACCGCTTTGTTTTTTTTTCCACCTTTCCTTTGTACAGGGAAGCATTGGCGTTCCGGTGATTTTTTTGACCCCCATATCCACCGCCTTTAATCCCCACCTCAAAACCGTTGCTGTCTCCCCCCATCCGACATTACCTCACCGCCACCACACCACACCACACCACACCATCAACCTCTTGTCAACAACCCTGCACGAATATCACACACCTCACCAAAACCAGTTTGTTTCGACAAATTCCCTTTGTCTGTCATTGACCGAGTTGTTTTTTATTTATTTCCTTTGTTGGAACGGGACAGGACAGAATTGAATGAGCGGAGGGTTGTACGATGGCCGGGGGATGGCCCTGACATGGAAGATCTGAGCGCGCAATGAGTGGATGGATATGACGCAAGAAACGTCATGGTCACGGTTCACGGTTCAGCCACGGCAGCAGCGCAGCCTTGGCGGACGGGACGAATTGGCTTGGCCGACCGATTGATATTGATGGATGGATTGGGACTGATACCTACCTAACGAACCCCCTCCCCCAGACCGGAAGGAGCGGGGTGTCGGGAGGCCAAGGCAAGGGAATGGATGGGGTTGTTGGGTTTCGAGACACTTGCAGAAAGAACCAATCAAAGCCCGTTGCTGAAGGAACCCCGCGACCTGGACGCGTCTGACGCGACTTTTCGCGGGTCGCGTTCTAGGAGCGTGTTTGGCCAATGAGGTGGCGCGGTTTGGCGTTCTGCTGTGGGGTGGGGTAGGGATGTGCTAGGCGTGGGAGCGCGGCGAGAGGGGTGGGTTTTGCCACCCCCTCCTTTGAGCTTGGGTGCTTCATGCTGATGGGTGGATTGGTTGGTTGATTGATTGATTGAGTGCAGCGAGAAAAGGGCGGGTTGGGGTTGATAGGGGGGTTTTCAGCTGGGGACGTGCATGTTACATGGTAGTAACCATTGACCATTGGGGGAGAGAATTGACATGGCCTTGCATGATGGAGATTAAATTGCGACCTTTTTTGTTTTCGGATGTGCTGGGCGAATCGGTGAATGGGTTTCCTTGCTGAGTGGGTGGCTTGCTTGGGTTGGGCTGGGCTTTGGGCTTGGAGCTTGGGGGCTGGCTGCCAGGGGCGATGATGCAAGGTAAGATGGGGCTGGATAGGGCTGGGCTGGGCTGGGCTGGGCTGGGCTGGGTTGGGCTGGATGGAGGATGATGCAATGCGGCAGGGAAAGGGGGTGGTCAGGGGGAGGCATTGGTTGTCTGGTTGTGTGTAAGCGGAGGTGGGAGTTGACAGACGGCCCCTGAATGACCTCGGTTGGTTCACAGCAAGGGGGAGTTGATCGACCGAGATCCTACGGTACAAACTCTGCTGAGGATATTCCAGTCAACTCTCTCCCATCGCAACCATACAAATGCAAGCACAAAGCGATACAAATCGCGAGACAAACAAAACAAGATGTTCAAGACAGACAGGCAAGCAAGCAAAAACTCGACCTCTCCATTCATTCGTGGCATATGCCTCCTCCGTTTTTAAACTCAGTTACTTCCCTTGTTGGTAATACATGCAAGACAGACATAAGCGAGCGTCGGGTGGGTATCCTTCATCATCATCCCTTTCCTTTCCAAAATTCAATCAATCATCCTATCCTCGTCCAAAGTCATCCCTCGTTCTCTCATTCCCTCCGTCCTGTTACGTTTCTCTCTCGCTTGTGCCGTCCGTCCAGTTGATCCATCCCGTCCATTGACACACATGCACAAATGCTGGCCGGCTGTCAGCTTTGGTTGGGTGGGTGGGTAGGTAGCTGGGAGTGGTTGCGCACCTCGCTCCTTGGCAGTGTGGTGTCCTGCCCCTTGACACCCAAGGCGACGGTGGTGGTGGTGATGGGTAGTCCAGGGTAAGTAGGTCCCGACCCGGCCAACCGCAATCCCCCAAGTAGGTGAGTAGGTGAAGTTGCACCATGCCCCTCAACGGTGGATGAATAGGCAGGAGAGCCGGGCACCACCACCAACGCAAACGAACAAAAAAGAAAAAGGTGGTAAAAGCTCAACCCCAACGCCTCCCACATCACGCCACAAACCCTCACACCACATCAAATAACGAAAGTCCATCACCCCAAGGCCTTCTCCTCAAACACTCTCTACGCGATCACATCGCCTTGCCCACGCTCCCCAAACTCCCCCCACTCCTCCTCTCCCCTGCGCCGGTAGCAGCAGCAGCCGCCGCCGCCTCCCTCTCCCTCGCAAGCCTCTCCCTCCACCCGGTCGCGCCCACGCCATTCCCATCCGGCACCCACCTTCCACTATTCCCCCCCGAGTTGGACGAGGAGGCCGCAGTAGCAGCGGCAGCCGCCGCCCCCGCCGACCCGGGTCCCACGTCCGGGCCGGGATCGCTCCACTCGCCCATGGACTCGACGACCGACATTGCGCTGACGACGCTGACGCCCGAGGAGTACTTGGAGTATTTTGAGTAGCGGGATGTGAAGGATTCCGCGCGGGCGCGGCCGCCGGGGCGGGAGTTGTTGTTGTTGGGGTTGGCGGTGGAGGTGGTGGTGGTGCGGGCGGCGGCCAGGGACGGGAGCGGGTTGATGAGGGTGGGGAGTTTGGCGGCTGTCCCGCCGCCGAGGAGCTCAGGCCGCTCGAGGTCAAAGGGGTCGGAGCGGAACTTGTTGCGCTGGTTGGCCGTCGTGGCGGTGGCCATTGAGCCGAGCGAGGTGACACTGTCGCGGCCGGCGTAGTTGTAGACGGTGCTGGGCTGGCGGCGGGCGGCGGCCCCCCCCTGGCCGGCCGTGCTGTTGCTGCGCGAGCGACGGATGTCGGCTACGTACGTTGCCGGCTTGGGGATGGAGGGCCCCTGGTCGCGGATCGCGTTGGCGTCGCTGAAGGGGTTGCTGGTACTGCCACCACCGCCGAGGGCCAGGGGCGCCGGCTTGGCCGAGGTGTGCGCGATGGCGTTGGCGTCGCTGAAGGGGTCGTCGCTGCCGAAGTTGAGGCTCAGGCCGCCGAGAAAGTTGTCAGTCGAGCTGGCACTGCCCTTGCGCAGCCGCTGCGCCTCGCGGTCGAGCTCGCGGTCGTCCATGTTGACGAGCGTGAGGAAGTCGGGCTGCGAGCTAAGCCGCGGCTTGCTCTCCTGCGTCACAGCCGGACCGGCCGTCTCCTGGGCGCTCTTGGTGCGCCGGCCAAACTTCTTGCCCACCCCGGTCCACCAGCCCTTGACGCGGTCCCCCGCGCCCCTCTCGGCATCAATAATGCCCGAGCTCGAGCGGCTGTGGGTGCTGGCCATGTCGATGAACTGCGAGGTGCCCCGGTCCAGGTTCACAGATGGCGCCGTCCTGTTCCGGATGTGGCCGCGGATCCTCCTGAAGTTCTGGCCCAGGGCGGCCCGGACCTTCTCGGTCACGGGCGTTGGCCCGATGCTCCCGCGGGTGATCACGTAGCCGCCCTTCTCGTCGCGGTCAAAGGACGGCACGGCGTCCAGCGGCGTGAGGAGCGTGCTTCTCCTCTTGCGCAGCACCCGGCGCCTCCACCACCAGATGAAGAAGGTCAGGATGCTGATGGCGACCACGCCGCCGATGACGCCGCCGGCCACGGCCACGGTCGACTGGACGGCATTGCTGTTCAGGGAGGGAACCACGTTCAGGGCCGGGTCCACCGAGTTGGTGCTCGTGGTGTCGCCGACGGCCCCGGTCGGCCTCTGCGGGGATCCAATGGTGGTGAGCAGGGGCGTGGCGGCCGGGCCTTCGGCCAGGGCGGGCGAGCTGGTCTCGACGGGATCCGGTGCTAGAGGGCTCGCTGGTGTATCTACCGCCGGGGCTGTTACGCCGCCATCAGCTTGACTGCTCTGCGCTTCAGACGCTTGTGAGGATGTTACGTCTGCGAAGGCAGTGAAGGACTGGAGGGTCACGGCAGGGGGTGGTGGTGTCGGCGGGCGTGTCGGGGTGCCCGCCGCACTGTCCTGCGCCTGCGCGACCCGCACCGGTCCGGGGGGAGGTCTGGGGGGGCTTGGGGGGGTGGTGCTGGTGCTGGAGGTGGTGCTAGTGGTGCTGGAGGTGGTGGTGATGACCAGGGAGGAGGAGCTCGTCGTACTCGCTGAACTCTGATCCGCGGCCGTGTTGCCTGCCTCGATCTCCGCGGCGGGCGCCGCCGCCAACCCGGTCGTTGCGTTTGCCGATATCTCTGATGTCGTCGTCGTTGAGGATGTCGTCGTTCTCAGCAAACTTGATGTCGTCGTGGCCACCCGGGTCGCGACGCTGCTCGTGCTCTCCGACGCGGCCGACAGACCGGCGGCCGCTCGGGGAATCGCGGTGCATCGGCGGCCATCGATGGTGGTCACGAAGGCTCCCGAGGGGAGGCCACTCGACGCCATGTTCCGATTTTCTTCTCCGTCCGTCCCAATCTCTTTCTCTCTGATAAACCCAAAAGTCTGCGTGGCCTGCCGCGCGCCGGAACGAAGAGAAGAGGCGAAGCGGGATCAAGCCCAAAATACAAGCACACAAAAATGGGGATGGTAGAAGCGAAGATGAAGGCCTCTAGGGCCGTCTAAGTCATGGCAGAAATCATCAAGATTCCCTGAAGCAGGAAGAGAAGAGGAGGGTGCTCCTGTCGAAGGAGACGAGGACGAGCAAAGTCAAGACCGGCTAAACGCAGTACCAGAAACGCAGAAACTCATGGTGATGGCGGATGAATTGGCCCAGGCCGGGAAAACAGGAGGAGAGGAGGAGATCTTGGGACGGGGAAGGGGGGTTTGGGACTGGGTATGGCGAAGGACACCACACAAGGGAGGGGAGGCGTGGTAGGATTGGGAGGGGGACTGTGACGGGCGCCTGGGGCTTGCGACTGGGAGACTGCGACTGGGTGAGACTGGGACTGGGACGGCGATGCCTTGGCGACGGGCGAGGGCACGGATGGTGCGGTGTCCCAGGCGTCGAGGGGAAGCAGCCGTGCTGCGGGGGGGGGGAGCAGCAACAACCTCCCTGGATGCCTCGACACCTTGACGCCCGGACACAACCTCAACGCTCATCGGCGGCGGCGTGCCCCTCCCCAAACGGGCGACTTCTGACGTGCAGGAGGGCAGCACCGAGAGGGGGCCAGCGGTTTGATGGACCAGAGGGAGGGTCGGCGTCGGCGTCGATTGGCTGCAGGACTCCAGGAATGGGTTCCATCCGAGCCGATTACCGCGGAGACTGGCGTCCTGGCGGTTGAGGCTCTGTGCCAGGGGCTGGTACCGGTCTCGTCTGGCGAGGACGGACCCCTGTCCTGCGACGCTTCTGATGCAGCGGGTGCGGGGAGCGGTGATCCCTGCGCAACCCCTTTGCTGTCGTCGCTGGGAGGGGAGAGGTCGTGTGTGTGCTGTGTGCTGTGTCCTGCAGGTTGCACTAAAAATGAACCAAGCCATTGCGACCCTCGCATCGCAGACGAGCATCTCGCCGATGGGGCATCGCTGGGCATGCCGGCAGTGCGTCATTGCCATTGAAATGGTGGGTTATTTTGGGATGAGATGAACACGTTCCAGCGCCCAGCCATGATGATTCCTTGCCTCGAAGCCGGGGAGCGTCAATCCCCAGGAACGGCCCGACTGAACTCTGAGCGTCGGGGTTCCATTCTGCTTGAAGAAGCAACTCGACACTGTGGGATGGTTGAAGCAACGAATCGAAACCCCCACCAAAATGCAAGCTTGAGCGAACTGCAACCAAGCGCGCGGTGTTCAGTGGGTTTTTAGTGGGTTCTGGCCCAATTTGGACGCGCTATCCTGCCAAGTTGCTGCACTGCCAGCGAGCTCTGTCTGCTCTGAGCTCTGCGGTGGTGGAGACCCAGTCCCGCTTTCATGCTCGCCATCCCACGTCGCACCTCCCACGGCTGCTCCCGTTTCCACGAAGCCGTCTCCTGACCTGAAAGGGGGAATCTGGCTGCTCGTCTCCAACCCTCTGGTTCACACAGTGTTGGGCACGTGTGGAGAGCTTCTGGCCGAGCATACGACGTTGGATATTGTCAGGGCGAGGTCGACTGCCACTGGAAGCCCAACAGCGCATCACAAAGACTCTGGAAGCGTCGCACACGACCAACCCCTAACTCTGTGGCTTGCCCAGTTCAACTCTTGGTTCCCGATCTCGTCCTCCCAGCCACGACTTCGAATCGAGCACTTCCAGCCACTGGCCGGCCGTTGGTTGTCTGACAGTCAGTCACTACGTGTGAAGCACGCACGGCCTGAGCGGCACCGACCCAAAAACGCCCTCCCCTTCGTCTGACCTGGTGGCTCTGCAACCCTCCATCAGCCCAGGCCGAGCCCAACCAACACCATGTTTGGGAATCTCTCCTTTATGCGTGAGTGCAAAAACCAGATCTTCATTCCTGTCCGTTGCTTCACCTGTCCCCCCTCTCCCTCTTCCCCAACCTTCGCTTCCGACCCCCCCCCCCCCCCCCCCCCCTTCCACCGTCCTTCTCGAGGTGCATTTGCACCACGCTCCCCAACACTCAACACCCTCCACCTCTCTCACCTAATCCCAACTGTTTGCTTGGATCGCCTTCTCCCGTCTTCCATGCTGTCCCACCACAGCAGTGTGCCACCACCGTCTGCTGGTTTCTGCTCGTTCTCTGGTTGTGCCGTGCCGTCGACGTCGGGCCGTTCATGCGGCCCTCGGGTTTTGTTTGATAACTGCCCCCCCGGCTTGCTGTTTCGCGTGATCGTCCTCGGTGCCGGTGGGGGCCGTGATTATCTACCATCTACCTTCCTCCTCGGTCAATGGCTGTCCGCCGTACCTGTTCTGATCTGCTTGTCGTCCAGTCCCGGTGCCAAACACCGCCAGAGGCCCCCCCAAGGACGTCCCGCCGCCCACCCCCATCAACCTGCCCCGCTGTTTCCCGCAGGCTCCTGCCGGCGACCATGCCGGCCCGACCTCCGGGAAGCCGCCCAGGCCCCTCACCGCGGTGCTGCAGGGGATCGTCCGCCCGACCGAGGTCACCGTCGCCCACCTCGAGGCCCTTGGCACCCACGTGGTCCCGGACGCCGCCCCAGCCCAGATCATCCCGGACCCGGCCTTCATCCCGGACTTTGACGCCTGGCACGCCCTCTCCACCGAGGATGGCCATGCGCTCAACGAGAGCACCCGCAAGCGGCTGAACACGGGCAACCTCTCGCCCGGCTGCCAGACCTACCTCGAGCGCCGGCGGGAGCTCTCCATCGCCAACGAGGCCGCCTACCGGACCATCCGGCGCATGCCGCCGCCGAAAGGCCAGCCGCAAGCCCGCCTGGGAAACGCCTACGAGTTCTACCGCCTCCTAGAGCTGTTCTCCGCCTTTTGGGAAGACACCTCCAAGCCGCCCGCGAAGCCCACCCCCGCCCCGGCCGCGGCGGCGGACGGCAACGGCACCCCAGCCCCGGAGGGCGATAATAAGCCCCCCGAGATCGACACGGACGCGGTGACCTTCTACCGCTCGGGCGCGGGCCACCAGATGCCCATCGAGTACCGCCAGAACATGATCACGGCCTTCCTCAAGCTGGTCGCCTACGACTTCACCTGCAACGTCTCGGCCCCGCGCACCGAGCCCCGCCTGCACATCACGTCCAACCCGACCCGCGGGTCCCCGTGCAGCTCCTACTTCTCCTCGGGCTGCACCTTCATCTTCCGCAGCCCCAACACCCGCGAGGCCGCGCGGGCGGGCATTGTCGAAGGCCCCGTGGCGGCCGTCAGCGCGCGGCACACCACCTCCTTCCCGGCCCACCCTCCCAGGGACTCATCAGCATCCGCAAAGCCGGATTTTGACTCAACCCTCGACCTTGCGCGGGAAGTGGTCGCGGCGCTCATCACGGCGCAGCACCGTGCGCGCGAGGGCCGCGTCGAGAAGCGCATCGGCGCCGACGCGTGGTGGTGCAGCAAACCCCGCTGGGGCGGGGGACCCGGCGGCCCCATCGGGCGCGAGGTGGAGATGCTGTCCGGCGCGGACCAGACGGTGGGGGATAAAGACGCGCCGCCTTCCTCCCCTGCCCCCTCCTCTTCTTCCTCCCCTGGGGGGGACGGCGGCGGCGGCGGCGGCGGTGTAGCCCTCCCGCAACGGCCCTTCTCTTCTCGCCCCTCGACGAAATCCCCCTTCCCCGGCGGCGGTCTCGACGGGGCGTCCAAGAGCGCCAAGCGCCTCAAGAAATCGGGCAACCTCCCCATGTACGACAACTACCGCATAGTGCGCCCCCCAGCCGCCACATGGGACCGCAAAACCCGCTACGAAGCCATCGGCCGCGTGCGCGGGGCGGGGCATGATGATGTTTTCGTCGTCAGCGCGCTGCTGCACCATGTGAGTGTGTTGCGGGTGAGGGTGCCGGAGGGGTTGCTGGCTGTTCTCGCTGGGGAGACAAGTGACGAGGGAGACAAGAGTTGGGGGAGGCTGGAGGTCTGGCGCAGCCCGTGGTTTGACCTGTTTAGGGTGGACGACAGGGTGGCGGCTATGCAGCTGGTTTGGAGCATGATGGCGTACATGATGCGGGAGCAGCCGCCGGCAGACGGGGATGATCGGGAGGAGGTGCAGGGGGAGGTGGATGTCAAGATGACGGGGGCGTGAGGTGTCTCGCGGGCCTGCATCTGGTTGATGGCGTGCCGGCTTGCCTTGGTCGGTTGGATCGTCGCTTTTGGAGACGGGGCTCTTTTCAGCTGTGAGCAAGTCGCCACCAACATCAACCACTGGGCAGGTCAGCCCTGCCCAGCCGCCGACTGACGACATCCCCAGCAGCGGCATTTATTTCCTTCTAACCCTCCGCCATCTCCCATCATCTCCTTTTTTCCGCATACGTACTACACAAATAAAAACAGGGGCTACGAGAGAGAAAGTATTCCGTATTAGAGAAATGGCACGATCTGGCTGTTGACATTGGCCCGAGCACTTTCCCTGCTTCCTGGTCCTGGCCCCTTCCCTACCCTGCACCGTGCGAAGCCCGTGAGTGGGTGGCGATACGATTTCAGCTGGCTCTGACCCCTGCGCAGCGACCAATGGGCGGGCGGCCAGAGTCGGTAGGGCTAGCCTGTTTTGGACTTACACAGGGACCTTGGACGTGGCTGCGACGCACGGCCTGCGGTGCGGTGCGTGGGCAGCTGTGCTGCTGTGGCGGGTGCAGTGCAGGACCGTACGGTGCAGCCGATGGGGACTGCAGTGGGTGTAAGTGGGAGAGGGAGGGTTGGTTCCCTACCTTGGTCACCGATCTCGTGGTCCGACGGCTATTGTGCAGATGCGTATTCCGTACCTGACTAGAGATTCTCTCAGCAGCAGCAGACGCAGCCGCAGCGTTGGACGGGGCCTCGGCAAGGAGGGTGGAGGTGCCCAGGCTTGATGGGTCGACCTTGCGACAGGCGGGCGGCGATGCCGGCAGGCTGATTTTAGGGCCGCGCAGCAGCGTTTCGTGTTTCGTGGCCGGAGTGTTTCGATTCGAAGAGGGAGCCGGGCCGGTCGGGTGGCGACCGGTGTTTTGTGTGTTTGGGCATATGGACAGATGATGATGATGATGCTGGCTGGCTGGTTGGCCATTGGGTCAGAGGCCAGACACAGAGAGGCCAGAGACGGCCAGAGATATGGCCCATGGATGACAGGAGATGCAGGCCGGATGGAGAGACCAGCAGCCACAGGCTGTCAGCAGCCCAAGTCACCAGCCCCAAGATACACTGCAGCAGGCATCCGGGGAACACGAAAAGCTGGGATGGATGGAAGTGATCGGGGCTGAAAACCAACGCGAGCTGAGGAGCTAGGGAAAGAAGTCGTCGCAATCTCGAGGAACGGGCCTTTTCAGATTTCCAGGCGCTGCTGAGGTTCCTGCTTGGATCTGCTTGGCGGGCTGATCACAGCTGAGGGCGAGGGCAGAAAGAGGGAAGCAGCGACGGGATGATCGCGCCCTCGGTTTCTGTTTCAGTCGGGATCCGCAGGCCACATGGCTTGGCACGATTTGCACCCCACCCAGCCCCATGTCCAATCGTGGCCAGCTGATGTTGCCGACCCCACCCCCGGCCCAGCGCCTCACTTCCAGCCCAGAGCACGCACTAACTGGTTCACTGGATGGCTGCGAGCGGCCAGCAGCAGCCAGCGTGCAG
>MU855756.1:5681-25758 GCA_033296695.1 Staphylotrichum tortipilum
CCCCCCAATCGACCTTTCGCCGCCGCAAAAAATCGCTGTGCACGGAAATCCCACGCGAGTTTCAGGTCCACCCAACGACTGCGAGCCAAGGCGGCCCCGGCTTGGCACCCGTCAGCGAGGGCGGGCTGTGGTTCAGAACGCGGCGCTGGATCGGGCTGAGCAGCACGCTCCCGCCGCTAACGAGCCCTGGTCGCGCGAATCGAGTTGGTCCCCACCCCCCGAGTCTTGAGTGAGGGAGTTCAGTGCTTGGGTTGGGGCTGCTCACGCGTCGTCGAAGTGGTCATCGTCGGAGGGAGCCTCATCCGGCGGCGCCCGACGAAGATGTGGTTGACGCTTTTGGAATGTGATGTGATCCATGACAAATTGCGCTGCGCACTCGAGAAACACACCACTGTGCTGGTGAGACTTGCATCACAGACGCGATAGAGGTCTGTGCTGCTGCGGGCGGTTCCGCGCTGGTGGGAACTTGCATCCCCCATGTGGTGGACGACCCCCAGCTGAGTTGGGAGTTGTGCTTGAGCGTGTGTGGCACGATTGCTTCAGCCACCGAGAGGTCCATTCGAGGGAGGTGCCAGGGTAGAATTCCATTACTTGAGGACGTTTTGCTGGTCCTGCAATCAGAATGCCATGGAGCTAAATCAACTCATGAGACGGAGCACTGACAGGTGGGTTTGAGTGGTTCATCCGGGGTGCTCTCTACCAGGCAAGGGTTTAAGCTGTGAGGGTGCTTTGGGATGAGCGGGACCTGCGCCGTTCGAGGACAGATGTCTGCTGGTTGGTGACCGCTGGGTTTCGCTTTGATGATTGTCGCCCGCTCCACCTGGGCCGTCGATTGCAGCTTGCCATCGGTCAACATTGAATATGCAGACTGCGATGGTTGGGGACGGGGTGTTTACTCGGCAGGGGTAACATCCAGTGTGAAGCTCTCGTGCTGTTCCCCAGCAGGTCTCAGTCAAGCCAGCCCCACCGGCCAGCGTCGCCCAGGGCTTCCATCCCAACTGGCCCTCCTTACCCTCCTTCCCTCAACACACAGTATATATACAAGTGTCCGCATTCCAACTCTTGCCGCTTCCTCCCAATCAATGGACCACATCGGCAGGCGTACCGGTGCGTGGTCAAGCGGCTTTGGGAGGAGGGTCAACGATGGGAGACTTCAGCAACCGGAAAGGAAATGCCTGAGTTCGACTCCCGGTCAGCGGAGCAAAAATTTCCACAAGAATCACAGGAAGGTTTTCGTAACCGCCTACCTCCTCTCGACCGGCGAGGGGGGTTAGGCGGCGAACTTTTTGCCTTTTGCCACCAGGTTTTTTCCATCTGCCCGAGTCTGATCCCACATCTGCAAAGTAGAAAACAAACCTCATCCTGAGGCACTGCACCATCACCCACCTGATGTACTACCCCATTAATTCTGTATCCACCATCCATCCAATCCCTCGATCAAACGCCTCATGTTCAATGGTCTCGAATCCAAGACAAAGCAGAAATCACCGAGCCTCCAAAACACCGTATGTCCGTCAACACAGATTTGGTCCCCAATGCCGGCGCGCGGAGTCACCTTGTCTGGGTCATGGCTAAGAGCTGAGTCCATTAGCGAGTGCGAGTCGCTTGGGTTGTCAACATCCAACCTGGAGGCGAAGGCGTTGTGGCAGTGCACGGGGTCGACTGTTCGCATGGAGCGCACGTCCTTGATGTCCTAATACGGTTGCGGGGACGAGGGTGTAAGTGGGTGCCAGCTTGAGAGCCAAGCTTGATGATTTGGGATGGGTTGACATCCTGGCTTGTGATCGCGGGGCTACCCCTAACCCTGAGGATGGAGCAGGCTTCGCGACTGGACAACGCCAACGCGGTGATGAACAGGCGGGAAACTCTCGTGGCTTGTCTGGGATTGTCGATAGATCGTTCTGGAGCTTGAAAATACCAGCTGCCGCGTCAGCACTGTCGTTTTGGGTTGCGGATTGGTTCCGACAACCCTAACCCGACATCTCGATGCCTCGGCATTCGGGTGGGGTCGAAGGGCGCAAGATCGGCGCTTGGCAGGCTTTGGTGAATGAAGCGCCGATGGCGAGGGACGCCGAGTTCTCCATCGCCCAACCCAAAAACAACCTCAGTCCTGGAGCTGTGATCGCCCGCAGATCTCGCATCTCTCCACGCAAACATCACCTCCAATCACCCAGTCCCGTCGAACATCACTACCACGGCCAAGATGCCCGGACCCGCGCCAGGCCAGAAGACGGTGCTCATCACCGGGTACGTGTCCCGCCCTGCTCAAATCTCACCCGCCGCGAGCCCGCGCGACTAACACCAAGTGTCACCTCAGCTGCACCCCCGGCGGCATTGGCCATGCGCTATGCATGGAGTTCCATGCCAAGGGTATGTCTCATCTTAGTCCGCGTCAGAGCCCATCACGATGCTGACCACCTCAGGCGTGCACGTCATCGCCACGGCCCGCAACCCCGCGGTGCTGGAGGACCTGGGCAAGCTCGGCATGACCACCCTCGCCCTGGACGTGACCAACTCCGAGAGCATCAAGACCTGCCACGCCGCCGTCGAGAAGCTGACCGGCGGCAAGCTTGACATCCTCGTCAACAATGCGTGCGTTCCTTTCTGTCCCCCCTTTTCACCGTTCCACACTAACACCCCCAGCGGCCGCACCCACACGCACCCCGCGACCGACATCGACATAGACGACGTGCGCGAGACATTCGAGACCAACGTCTTCGGCGTCATGGCCATGTGCGCGTCCTTCGCAGACCTGCTGATCGCCGCGCGCGGGCAGATCATCAATATCGCGTCGCTCGCCGCTATCACCCCTTACGTCTTCGGCTCCGTCTACTGCGCGACCAAGGGCGCCGTCGCGTCCTACTCGCGCACGCTGCGCCTCGAGCTCAAGCCGTTCGGCGTGCGCGTCACCGTCGCCATGACAGGCACCGTGCGCTCCCACATCGCGAGCAAGACGCACCGCACCCTGCCCGAGGGGAGTATCTACCAGAGGGTAAAGGAGATCTTTGAGAAGCGCTTGACGTTCTCGCAGAATAACGCGACGGTGGACACCAAGACGTACGCAAGGAAGCTGGTGCGGAATGCGCTTAAGCCGGAGTGGCCGCTCGTCCTGCGGGCGTGGTTCGGCAGGGCGGATTGGTTCTGGGCTGGGGGTTGGGCTACGAAGGTGTGGTTCGCTACGTGGTTTGGGGAGTGGCTGCTGGACTCGGTCATGTACCGCATGATTGGGATGAAGAAGTTGGAGGGGGTGTTGCGGGAGGAGGAGAGGCAGAAGAAGCTGAGGTGAGGTAGGAGAAGTTGGGTGTGGGCGGGGCGGGAGCGGGAAGGGGGATTGAGTCGCGGCCCGGCCGGTGGCTTGGCGGCGTGTTAGCTTGGGCAAGATGAGGTTACTGTTAATATGTGAATTCCGTTATCATAGGCGGTTGGCTCGCCAGACTCTCTCACGACGCGGTCCGCTGTGGTGCTACCTACCTGTGCATGCTAATCGACGACACACACTCCAGCCGCCCGTGGGGGACGCTGACCGGCACCCTGAACTTCTGCTGGACATGCATGCAGGCCGACCGGCAGAATCTACCAAAACTGCGACGCCCGCCGCGCGGTTGGGCCACGGCTGGGAGGCGATAGAACCGCGGCGATATTGCATGCCGACGGGTCGCTTGGCCCTATTGGGCTAAAAGAACTTGGAGGAGCGGTGACAGCAATTTGCGCCTGCGCTGGCAGAGGCTCCTCCTCATCAACCGCAATCTCGGGGTGCTGAAGCCCGGACCGTGTGCCAATTTGTTGGTGATGCTGGTGATGAGAAGGGTCGTTGGATGACGGGCAGTGAGTACATAGGAGAGACGATGGTCGGGCAACGCGGGAGTCGGTTCTCCACCGCTCTCATCACTCAACCCTTGGGACCCGACCACTGTCATTACCGGAACTGTCAACATGCGCCGTGTCGGTGGGTTCATCGGCCCGCTCGTTCTCGTCCTTTCCGTCCTGTTGCATGGTGTTGCGGCACGGAACTGGAAGAGAAACGCAATCCCCAAGTATGAGTTCGACTCGAACACCGCCTCCTGCGCCTGGTGGCTCGACAACGACAAGGAGGGGTCTTGGACCTGCCAGGGGATCCAGGATGTCTTTGCAGTCTCCATGACAGACTTTCTGCGCTGGGTAGGTCCCCTGTCCTGGATTCTTCAAGACCCCAGGCTGAGATTTCCAGAACCCGTCGGTGCCCTCATCCTGCGACGCCCTCAAGGTGGAGTGGTCCTACTGCCTCGCCACAAACGAAGGGTGGCGGACTCCGGCAGCTGGGTCTCAGGGAACCGTCACTGTAACTGTGCCTGCCACGGATGCCGCATCCGCGACCGTCTCGGTGACAAACACGGTCACCACCACGTCGTCTGTCACGGTGGGCAGGACCGTCCTGGTGTCCCTCCCCGTCACAGTTCAAGTCACCGTCCTCTCCTCCGTCCGGATAACGACCACCGCAACGGCCACCATGACGGCCACCGCGACGGTCCGGACGACAGTGCCCACGACAGTGCCCACGACTGTCCGGGTCACGACGACCGTGGAGAACGTCGTGCGGACGACGGTGACAACAACCGTCACGGCCCAGGGCGGGCCCACACCCGTACCGTATCAGCCGGGCATGGTGGGCAACTGCAAGGCGTTTTACTTTGTGCGGTGGGGGGACACGTGCGACGACATTGCTTCCAAGTTTGGCATCACGACCAGTCAGCTCGTAGCGTGGAATCCGCAGGCGAGGTCGGACTGCACCAAGCTATTGGCCGAGACGTTTTGTTGCGTGCGAGCGTTTTGAGGATGGGCGGTGGGTAGATGTGGATTGGATGTGGGGGGAATGCAGAGAGCAGTAGAAGGCTGGATCACCGTTGGGCAACTCGTGAGGATGGGCTAGAGATCCGGATTTTTCTTGAGGGTGGGATTCTTTTTGTATCATAACTGTTTTTTCCAAAGGTCCGTACAAGCCACGGACGCTTGCCGCTTGGCAAATACCTGGCCGCGCCTCAAACAGACCGCGACAGAGACCCTTTGCTCAATTCGAGGCCAAATAGCCGAAAGATGTTCCCAGGAAGGAGCGGTGTTCCCAGCACGCAAGCCGACTTGTTCGGGATGAAGGTTGTAACTTCCGACCGGGGACGAGAGGGAATGGAGGCCTGATCTGGAAGCAAAGTTAGCCGCTGACTCGGACTTTGACGATGCTGGAGAGCAAAGGTTTGGCTGCGCTTCAGTAGGTGTCTTTATAATCACAGAAAGATCTCAGCCCCGTCTTGAAACATGTTTTGTGAAACCTAATATCATCATGGTGCGCGTTGAGAAGAAATGATAAATCCTTACCAATGACAAGGAGTCCGTCCTCGGCCTTCGGCCAGTGTTTGCGATGTTGTGAAGCACTCTGGCAGCGAGAAGTTGGAGGAGGAAAAATCGAAGCTCACCAGAAGCTGCTGCAGCTGCGGGTTCTACTAGGTAGAGCTGTGGAAACTTTGGCCAATTGGAAGAATCTTAAAAGTGGGTCCCGATTGCACCGATAAGGTTGGCTGAGACAATGACGCCAGCAGCTGAGGTGCTTCCCGCATCCTCCCCATCAAATGCTTCTGCGCCCTTCCAACCTCCACGCCTGGCGCCATCGACCCTCGCTTCGTTCTCTGTATTAAAATCACCGACATCCCAAAAATGGCGCCGCTCAATCCGCTGCGGCTGCTTGTTATCGGGTCGCTGATCACGGCCTCGATCGCAAAGCCCCTCGAACGGCGACTCGACGACGGCGAAGACGACACCCCGCTGCCGCTGGTCATCTGGCATGGTAGGCGCCATCATCAATCGCCACGGGCTTGAGCCCGCCGCTAACCCTTCTCCCACAGGCCTCGGTGACAGCTTCAATGGAGACGGGATCCGCAACGTGGCCGAGCTTGCCGATGAAGTCAACCCTGGCACGTATGTCTACACGGCCCGCATCGACGACAACGCCTCGCGCGACCGGTATTTCTCGTTCGTCGGCAACGTGACAGAGCAGGTCGCCAAAGTCTGCGCCGACATCGCCGCGCACCCGATCCTCTCGACGGCCCCCGCGATCGATGCCCTCGGCTTCTCCCAAGGTGGCCAGTTCCTGCGCGCCTACGTCCAGCGCTGCAACAAGCCGCCCGTGCGCAGCCTCATCACCTTTGGCTCGCAGCACAACGGCATCAGCGCCTTCCGCGACTGCTCGACGACCGACCTGGTGTGCCGCATCGCCATGGCGGTGCTCAAGGGCGACGCGTGGACCGACACCGTCCAGCGCAGCCTTGTCCCGGCACAATACTACCGCAACCCGGCCGAGTACGAGCAGTACCTGGAGCACTCCAACTTCCTAGCCGACATCAACAACGAGCGCCCGGCCAAGAGCGAGCAATACAAGGCCAACATTGTCGCGCTCGACAACTTTGTCATGTACATGTTCGAGGACGACACGACCGTGATCCCCAAGGAGACGGCCTGGTTCGAGGAGGTCAACGGCACCGAGAGCACGCCGCTTCGCGCCCGCCCGCTGTACTCGGAGGACTGGCTCGGCCTGCGCGCGCTCGACCGCAAGGGCGGGCTCAAGTTCCGCACCGCGGCGGGCGAGCACATGCAGATCTCGGAGGAGCTGCTCAAGGACGCGTTTGCCGAGTTTTACGGCCCGCTGAACCTGCACCGCGGGCGCTCGGAGCCGCGGCCGCGGATCGGCGATGATCTTTGAGGAAGAAGTCGGCTTCTATTTCCTTTTCCTACAGCAATGGGTTTCTGTGGCATTGGGCGCATGGTTCTGGGTATGGTCACGGCTAGCTGGGATGCACTGGACAGCGGGAGCCAAGGGTTTATGGGATATATGTCAAAGTTGGACGGGCTGTTGGGGCTCGGCCGGCAGGGCTGGAAGGTTGGGAACGGATTACCTAGGCGTTGTTGGACAGGGTATTATCGGGAATTGACTTGCTTTCGTGCGCGTTTCGGTTTTCCTTCTGTCTCGCGGTTGTCGATTACTAGGCGTTGCTTGTCCCCGGTTGCCTTCACTGCGTGGTGGATCTTGGTGTTGACTTTGGGGCACAAGCCTCCATGCTGCATTTGTATTTCAAGGCCCTAGCATTCGGCCAACGCGGAAAACAAGCATGCTAATGACGCGCTCATCCCTTCCCCTCCCCTTCTCCCCGCGCCCCTTTCGTTCAATGGCACTTGCTGCACGTTGGGCCAGGGTCTGCGGAGATTGTGGGGTCTCGTGTCGCGGGTGTTAATGGGTCAGGCACGATAAAACGCGCCCCCGGGGCCAAGAGCGGAGCGGGTTGTTGTTTGCTGGGAGGCTGGGGATGGAGACACTGCAGCAATTTTTTTTCTGCAAGCTCTGAGTGCAAGCTGCAAGGAATGGATGGGGTTGAAACGGACGGGGAAAGCAACGGAGTGAATATGGCGCGATGAGTTTCTGCAGGAAAAGAAAACTGATCGGCCTCGTCTTCGGCTTTGGGGGGTGTTGTGTTGTCGTGGGGGTAGGGGTCTCTCGCACTGTGCGTGCCTGGGAGTCGCTTACAAGCTCCGACGAGTACTGTATGGAAAAAACGTGTATCGTCGCCGACCGACTTCCTGATCGAGCAGGTTCCCAACCCGATCCAGGGGTGTGATCGGAGGTTTAGGCCGAGTGTGAAAATATTGGGGTCGGGGAGCTCACAGATCGTTACCGAGTCTGCCCAGACACGCAGTACTATGTGTTTGTTGGGGGGATATCTGGTAGTGCCAGGTTGGCGGCTCGACACAGACAACAGCCCGGGCTTCCCTCTGTTTCCCCATCTAGACTTGCGTGATATCTGAGCCTGTATCGATATGGCAGGCTTATCAGACCCGCTGCAGAGTTAGTCCTCGAGAGATGTCTCGCAGGCTTTCCGTTTGTTCCACATCTGACCTGCCATGATGCAGCTTGACTGTCTGAGGTTTTCGTCTGGCACCAACGAATATGGAACACCTTGACCCCGCCGGACAGTGAACAGCATACACTACTAGATGCCAATGACTACTGTGCAAATGCCAAAAAGAGGTTGGTTGAACTGCTCGAGCCTCACGGGCGGCCCAGTTGTCTGTGTTGTCTTGCTGTCCAGGGTTAGGGTCCGAAAAGGACATCCCTGGCGATTGGCGCCCTGAAATCGAACGGTAACAAAACGATTCCAGCGGAAAACGCCTGAAGCGAGACGCGCCCAGTGGTGGGCCTGAACACGCTAAACGCGCCCAGAACAGGCTCTGCCCGGCGGAATCGCGTCCTGCTACAGGTGAGACCACGGCACGGGTCCCGCAGACACGACCACGGCCTGCATCTCTTAAATCCCAAAATCCCCACCACCCGCACCCTGCCTTAGGGCTCCTTCAACCCGGCCACCTCTGCCAGACCCAACCCGCCAGCAGACCACATCCTTCTGCCTTTGCTTCCCCTCGTTCGTGGTCTTTCGGCACACCCTTCACTCTTTTCATCTTCCAAATCCACCCTGGCTCGACTTACACGCCAGACGCGGTCACGTCGACTGGAACCGAGCAGGGGGGAAGCGGCCGCAGCTCCTGACGCGTTTTGACGTGACCACCACACGCCGACCTTCGGCCCACACTTTTCAGAGTGCTCCCGACCTGTGTGGAAGCTTGCAAGCTTGCCGTTGTCACAATTGTCATGATCACGGCGTGACGGCCCTGGCAGACTGACAGACATGGACTCCTCCCCGACACCGGTCAAGGCCCTCGAGCCCACGCTGCCCGTCGCGGCCGGCGTGAAGCGCCCCGCCCCGTCTCTCCTCCCGGCCTTTGAGCCGCTCTCGTCCTCGCCCGGCCTGCCACGCCCTGCGAAGCGGCACGCCAACTCTAATGCCTTCCTCAAGTATCCCACACCAGTCCCGACCTCGAGCACTGGCATCCTCTCGTCGAGTCCCCCGCGTCTTGGCCCCCGGCCCGCCCCGCAGCGGAGGCTGTCGACGCTCTCCGAACGCGCCCCGCTCTCCAGCGTTCCGTCGGTGCAGCTCAATGAGAACGGCGAGGCGATCCTGATGGGCCGGTCCAGCAGCTCGTCGCACTACCAGCTCTCGGCGAACCGCCTCATCAGCCGCATCCACGTCAAGGCGCGGTACATCGCGGCCGCCAGCTCGCTCGAGCCCAACAAGATCGAGATCCTCTGCAACGGCTGGAACGGGCTGCAGCTGCACTGCCAGGGGCAGACGTGGGACCTCGCCAAGGGCGACTCGTTCACGTCCGAGACGGAGGGCGCCGAGATCCTCATCAACGTCCAGGACGCGCGTGTCTTTGTGCGCTGGCCGCGTCGGGGTAAGGACCACGACGCGCTCGGCCACCTGAGCGACTCCACCTGGGACGAGTCGCCGCGCCCGCGGGCCGCCAGCGGCGGCTTGGATCTGCACGGCAGCCCGCTGCGGCGGACGACGCGTCTGACTAGCCCCGAGTCGCCCACCCCGGCCAACGTGTCGACGTCGCGTGCCAGCCTCGACAGCCTGCTGCCGCGAGGGGGCTCCGACGACGACGCGCCCGTCGAGATCTACGAGGACGCCAGCGCGGACGAGAAGTCGCCCATGCGGCCCCGCCCTCGCAATGCCACCGCCGACTTCCTGGCCGACGACGCCGATAGCTTCTCGAGCGACCTGAGCGACCCGCAGTCCGAGGACGACGAGAACGACGGCAACGGCGAGAACGACCCGATCCTGCACTCGTTTGGTCCCTTCGGCCCCAACGTGTCCGGCCGACTCGCGTCATTCTCTGCCTTCACCCCGCCGAGGAAGCCCGCCGCCCGCGAGACATTGGGTGCCGTGCTCGAATCGTCACCTCTCCCCGCCAGCTCGCCACTGGCACCGGCCGACGCCAACTCGCCAGCCAGCGCAGCCCACTCCTCGGCAACGCCGGCAGAAGTCTCTGGTCTGAGCCCTGAGGCCACCTCAGCCATCACCAACCACGTGGTCAACCAGCTGGCCTTCTCGCGGCTGTCGTCGACGCCGCTGTCGGCCATTATGGCGAACCTGCCCGCCGAGCAGCGCAAGGACCTCGCGCGCGACCAGCTGCGTATCGTCATTGAGGCGGCGCCGTGCGTCGGCATCATCCGCCGGCAGGGCAAGGACGCGGCCGGCAAGCCGCTCGAGAGCGAGTACTACTACACGCCGGAGCTGGACACGGACGAGCACCGGCGGCTGGCGGTGACGGACGGCCTAAGGAAGCCGAGTCTGAGGAATTGTCGGAAGCAGCACAAGGTGAGACGGCGAGGAGAGGCACAGTGGTGGTCGTGGGACTGTGGCTAACGTGTCTTGTTTGGTGTAGCAATATTATTGGAAGCGGCCGCGCACTCCGTGATCAGCCATCTGCGGAGCGGGAGCCGGCCGGGCTCGTATCCTTACTATTCAGTTCTCATCACCCCTCGCACACTTGCACCGGAAAGACATCTGGAAGGAAAAATTGCGCCTGGGAGGATCTCACGTACCCATTTTGTGTTCGGATAATTTCCTCCATCTCCTTGCTCTCTCCGTCCACATCTCTGTTTCTGTTTGCTCTGGGGGGGATGCATAGCGCAAGGCGTAATTTTGTCGGGGTATAATTGCTTTTGTTGGTCTCTGTCAGGGGGGGTTCTTGATGGGTCCGTTCAGAGGTAACTTTCTGTGGCTGAGGGGAAGCGACGGGGAGGAGTCAAAACGGGGTGTTGCTGGAGGGAGCCCGAACGAGCTCTGGGAGGTACTTGTAGGTTTCTGATGTCCAAGTATGTGTTGTTATGACAATTTAACGAGTTCATCCATCGGGGCGCGTGTTGATGGGCCGCTGGGCACGACCGAGCAACTTGGCTGGGAGGGCGGACGGCACCAGATGAACGATGGACACCCCGCCGATGCTGGGATGTCTCTTCTGTGATGTTGGGATGACTGAGGTTGAGTGGCGTTGTTGCTGCTGGTGCCCACAGACAACAAGGGCCCACACGCCCCACTCGCTTCACGCCCCACCTGCCCCTTCCGGTAACTCCATGGGTCTATCTTATCGCGATAAGCGGAAAAACCAGCCTCCGTCCAAAATTTCTTGGACCAAGCCAACTGGAAGTCTCTTGGACCCAGCCAAAGAAAACTGACGATCGCGACCTTGCAGCATCGACATTGACAGACACAAATTCGCAGCCATGTCCAAGTCCACAACCATTGCGAAGGCCCCCGATGCCGCGGTCACCGTTGCCACAGTCACCGTTGACCCCGAGCAGACCCTGAAGGCCTGCAAGGCCCTCGTCGCCCACATCAAGAAGGCCGCCGCCGCACCGCGCGACGATGGCAAGCAGAACCTTCTCGCCGACGAGGAGTCGACTGTCGCCGAGACGCCCGTGTGGCTCACGCTGACGACCAAGAAGCACATCCACGACTCGAACCGTAAGCCGCGCGATTCCCGCATTTCTGGCGCGATTGGTCGGCCCGGCGGGTAGCTAACAGTCCCAGGCCTCCAACCAGGAAAGATCGCGCTCCCGCACTCGCTCAACACCGCCGAGGAGGTTAGCGTCTGCCTCATCACCGCCGACCCCCAGCGCTGGTACAAGAATGCCGTTGCCGACGAGTTCCCCGAGGAGCTGCGGGCCAAGATCGGGCGCGTCATCGACATCAGCCACCTCAAGGCCAAGTTCAAGCAGTACGAGGCGCAGCGCAAGCTGTTCAGCGAGCACGACATCTTCCTCGCCGACGACCGCATCATTAACCGCCTGCCCAAGGCCCTCGGCAAGAGCTTCTACAAGACGACGACCAAGCGGCCGATCCCGGTGGTGCTGATGGCGCAGCGCGAAAAGGTGGACGGCAAGCGGGTGCCGGCGCCCAAGGGCAAGAAGCCGCGGCGCGACCCGGTGGAGAACGCCAACGCGCGGCCGATCCCCGAGATCGTGGCCGAGATCGAGAAGGCGATCGGCGCGGCGCTCGTGCACCTGAGCCCGTCGACCAACACGGCGGTAAAGGTCGGGTACGCAAGCTGGGAGCCGGCCAAGATCGCGGCCAACGTGGCGACGGTGGTGCGCGAGCTGGTGGACCGGTTCGTGCCGCAAAAGTGGCAGAACGTGCGCAACGTGTACATCAAGGGCCCCGAGACGGCGGCACTGCCCATCTACCAGACGGACGAGCTCTGGCTGGACGACTCCAAGGTGGTGCCCGAGGGCCAGCAGCCGGCGAGCGCGCTGGCGGGCAAGAACAAGGCGCTGGGCGAGAAACCCAACGTCGGCAAGAAGCGCAAGTCGCTGGACGCGGAGCCGGAGGTGGTCGAGGAGGTGGCCGAGGAGCCGCGGCCGATCAAGAAGGCCAAGAAAGCCAAGGAGGCGGTGCCCGAGAGCAACGACGACAAGCTGGACAAGGAGATTGCGGAGCGCAAGGCCAAGCTGAAGAAGCAGAAGGCAGCGGCGAAGAAGAAGGCAGATATCTGAGGGACACGGGTGGCGAGGATAACTTTGAGGGCTGGATTTTCTTGGCCATGCACTCGTGTTGTTTGTCGAGCTCGGCTTGCATCATGCTTGGAGTTTTGGAGTCCTGGAAGAGCAAAAGGGGCTACAGGAGAGATCTGTTAATTGGTTAGAGGTTTAATGGATGAGATCTGTTTTGTGTCGAGGTTGCACAGCAAGAGGGTGCAGGTGAAACATGTCGGACACGTGCATTTGAGACGAGTTCGTCCAACATTGCGGAACCTCGTCGCTTCACGATCACGACTCTCAAGACCAGCCCTTTACCTCGGATTCTCCCCCAAGCAACAGGGTCCCTGCGGCTCAAGGGGTTTCGGGATGCCAAGATGACTAGCACACGCTCTGCGGGGGCGGGGCCGGTCCTCCACAGCACGCGCACGCGGAGCCAAACCATCGGGTACCTTCATCCCACGCGTGTTGTACTCAACTCCGTCGAAGGATTCTCGGTCGGGTCGGGCAGGCTACCGTTTAATCCTCCGTCGGAATCCCGGACGGCGACCATATCCTGTGCCCGACTTGGATGGATGGGATGCTTATCTCGGGCTGAGAGCGAGACTGGGTGGGTAAGCGATCTAGGTACAGAGTACTGTTTGTCGGGACAGGCTGATTCGGGCTGGGCCAAACAGAGGGGCTAGATCAACTGCCGAAAACACACCGCACCTCACTCGCCCAGGGCCGCCCCGCACTGGCTTTTTTAGATGATGGTGCACAGGAAAGGGGGATTTTCATGGAGGATAATGTTGGATTCAGGAGAGATGCGAGGGTTGGCACTTTACGGTCTTGTCTTCGGTGTTGAACAGGTGCGTGTTGGGACATCAGTTGGGCTTGTTCTCGATGGTGTTGGAGTGGTTCGCTTGGCTGTTATTGCCAGAATGCTAGCATCCTCCCTCCCAGCCCGTGGCTTCTGTCCCCCGCAGAGACCCAGCGACGCCAACACCGCACCACTCGCACTCTATTTTTGACCCCCGGATCCCAGGCGCCTGATTGGACCCCGCCGGCGCCGTCAACCTGCACGCGCCCCAGACCGGCTGGGTGGGTTTATGGCCTGTTGAAGGGTCATGGCTCGATGTCCCAGCCGGCTCTTGGCGGCCACCCAACCAGCGCGGGCACGGATCGGCAAATACGTCCCAGCGCTGGCCGGCACAGGGCACGCGGACCGCGTTGACTGATGGAGGGGGAAGGAGGAGGGGGAGGGGAAGGTAGCTAGAAGAGCTGGAGGAAGCACTCCCTGCTTCTGCTGGATAACAGCTAAGAACCCCAGGCGCCCGCCCAAGTTGGATATGCCACCTTGCCCGGAAACACCGTGACCTCTTCCCTCATATAACCACCACCCACGACGACGACGACGGGCAAGCAACTTCAACAGTCGCCCCCGACCAACCGGTCACCACCACCCCACCGACACCTACCCATCCCGACGCCGCATCCTCACAGCCACCAACATGTCAACATCCACCTCCCTCCTCTCGACCTTCCTCCCCCTCCTCCTCACGCACTGGCCCGCCCTGCTCCTCACCACCCTCCTCCTCCGCGCACTGTCCAAACGCTACCTCTCCCCTCTCCGCTCCTACCCCGGCCCGCTCCTCGCCTCCACCACCCGTCTCTGGAAGGTCCTCTCGACCGCCTCAGGCCGGACACACCTCGACCACATCGCTCTGCACGCGCGCTACGGGCCGGTCGTGCGCATCGCGCCGAACGAGGTGTCCGTGTCCTCGCCCGAGGCGGCGCGCACGCTGCTGAGCGCGGGGAAGCGGTTTTTCAAGACGGGGTTTTATGGGGTGTTTCCGCCGCCGGAGAATCCGGATATTTTCACCGAGACAAGGGAGGATGTGCACGCCATGAAGAAGCGGGTTGCGAACGTCCCGTATGGGATGGCGGCGATGCAGCAGCTGAGTCCGTTCATTGATGACACGGTGGAGTTGTTGGTGAGGAAGGTGGATGGGTTTGTGGATAAGGGCCCGGGAAATACGGTGTTTGATCTGGGCGCATACCTACATTATTTCGCGTTTGATGTGCTCGGGGAGGTAGCGTTTAGTAGGGGGTTTGGGTTCTTGGAGGAAGGGAGGGATGTGGATGATGCCATTAAGACGATTGATCGGTCGCAGATGTATAACGGGATTGTTGGGCAGGTGCCGGAGTTGGACTTTTTGCTGAGGAGGAACCCCTTGTGGCAGTTTGTGCCGTGGTTGAGTACGAAGAATGCGCTGATCACGAGGATGGCGCTGGAGGAGATGGCGAGACGGCAACCGTTTGATAAGGACAATGGGGGGTTGTTGAGGAGCGGGGATGGCAGGCAGGATCTGATGGCGAGTTTGATCCAGGGGCATCTGAAGGACCCGGAGAGGTTCGGAGAGGGGGATGTGTTTGCCGTGGCCCACGGCGCGATGTGAGTGGCCCTCAACTCCCCGTCAAGTTGCTTGCTAACCTGTCCAGCTTCGCCGGCTCCGACTCAACCGCCTCCACTATGCAGTCCTTTTTCTGGCATGTCCTCGACGCGCAGCCAGTCTACCGCGCCATCGTCCGCGAGCTCGGCGACGCCGTCCGCGCCGGCACCATCCCCGCCGTCGGCAACCTCTCCTGGAACCAATCCCAGAACCTGCCGTACCTGCAGGCCTGCCTCAAGGAGGCCATGCGCGTGCGCCCGGCCGTCGGCCTCAACATCACCCGCCTCGTCCCGCCCGAGGGTGCCGAGCTGGATGGTCACTTCTTCCCCGGGGGTACCACCATTGCGTGCAACGGGTGGGTGTTGCATAGAGATAAGGAGGTGTTTGGGCAGGACGCGGATGATTTTAGGCCGGAGAGGTGGCTGGAGGATGAGGAGAAGGCGAGGAAGATGGAGCGGTACATGTTTCAGGTGAGTTCTGACAATCAATCACTATGCGTACCCAGGATGAAAGCTGACTCCGGTCCAAGTTTGGCGGCGGGAGCCATCTCTGCATCGGGCGCAACCTGGCACTCCTCGAGATCAACAAGGTGGTCCCGCGGCTGCTGCGCGACTACCGCTTCGAGCTGGTCCACCCGGGGCGGCCGCTCAAGGCCAACGCGTCGTTCTTTGTGGTGCAGGAGGGCCTGGAGGTGTACGTTAGGAGGGCGTAGTGTCTTTTCTGTCGGCAGGGACTGCTCGGCCTTTAGGGCCAGGTGTGATTTTACGGGTTTGATGAGAAGGACTAACTATGAGATATGGAACAGAAATTGAAGATATTGCTCATCACCACATGCTACTTTCCCAAAACCGCCGAATATGCATTCTGAACCGTACAGGTAATAGACGACGCCAGAAATTACTACTGATTCCCACCCCTTTCCCCCCTTCACCGCCCAACGCACACGTAATAGCCCTCCCACAGCGCGTCGCAGTTGATCTGGCATAGGCCACTTAGCAGCAGCTCGATGAGATCCGGTGTGCACAAGATCCCGAGGCTGAGCACGGTGCCGCTCACCGATGGATTGAGGGAGTAGCTGTGGGCACATGTTAGCGTAGGGCAGGGTTGGGGCTGTGGACGGGAAAATGTGTTGCTGTGCGGGCCAGGGGAGCGATGGGATGACGGAAAAGGGCATACAAATCTAGCAGGGTCAGGCCGTTGCGGTTCGCGATGCTGCGGCAGTTGTCGTTGCCTTGGATCAGGTCGTAGTAGCGGCCTAGATGGTGGTCAGTGTCAGCAACCCTGTTCTTTCGATCAACTTCGGATTATGGGTCCAGGGATTGGGATTCCGGCGGAACGTAATACGTGATCGGCGTCGTTGAATGCCTCGCGTGCTCATGGCGGCTGTGCTGTCCCGGTGCAAGAATCGACCTAGGTTCATGTCTAGACTGAGGGATCCCCCTTCCGAAACGAACTCACAATTGCTCGGCGTCCCCGGCAGCGTCGGCGTCGGCCGGCCTCCCGAGACCTGCGTCGTCGTGTAGATGATGCCCGTCGTCTTCGTCGCCTGTGTGCACCCGGCCGCCGAGGTGACCACGCGCGTCGACGTGACGATGCTGGTGATGGTGTCGACCTCGAGCGAGGTCACCACCACCGTGCGGCTGGTCACCGAGGTCCGCACGCTGGTCGAGATGCTGGTGAGGGTGACCACCTCCGTGGAGGTGGTCGTGGCGATGGCTGTGACGGGGATGGTGGCCGTCGTCCGGACGGTCTGGGTGAGTGTCGCGGTTGCGGCCGTCCGTGTCTGGGTGGTGACCTCGGTGCGGGTTGAGGTCTGGTAGACGACCGACGTGCGGGTGATGCCAACGGTGTTGGTGACCGTCACGGTCACAGACCCCGCGGGAGGATTCGTCGTGCCAACCGCGCCTCCGCCGCACGCGCCAAAGCCCGCCTGGCAGCCGTCGCCGCAGTAGTCGGCGCTGCCGCCACAGAAGCCATGGGCCGAGCAGCAGTCGCCAAACGAAGACCCCAGGCAGGTCACGCCATTCCCACAGGCGCCGTCGCTGCTGACCTTGAGTCCTGAGGGGCCTGTCGAGGCCGGCGGCGCGGCCGAGCTGACCGGCGCGCTGTCGGCGGTGCCCTCGATGCAGTAGCTGCCGCCGACGACAAGGGTCGAGCAGCTCGTCACGGCCGGATTGGACCGCAGGAACTGCGTGACGGTGATGCCGGCCTGGGACGAGAGAGTCGCGCAGGTGTCACCCTGCTTGGCGGTGATGCTCTTGGTGCAGGCCGCGGCGGCCTGGTGGGTGAAGCCGAGGGCCAAAAGGAGGACGCCCTTGGCGAGGGTTGAGAGGGTCATGGTGTTGGCGGGCGGGTAAGGAACGGCTCAGGGGCTGGGCAGAATCAAGCTCCCAAGTGTCTCGGCAGGCTCGGGTGATATGATCGCGCGCGGGGGAGATGCCAGCCGGGGTGTCCTGAGTCTGGAAGCATTCTATCCCGGTAGTGGTGCCGGCGCTGGGCCTTTATGACATGTGGGATACGGGCCAGACCACCAGAACAGCGGCGAACCATGGCGTTACTGCCGGACGTGACCTAGGATGATCGCAACCCAATCAAATACCAGGTCGTGGGATCCGGGAACGGGGGCACACTGGTCCCGTTGAGGTTGTTGACATACTCTACCGCCGTCAGCCCCCCTCTGGGTGTCGATCCGCGTCGCCTGGCAGGATACCTGGAAGTGCGCAGGCGGGGGGACAGAAACAGGAAAGGCGTTGAAAAAGCGGATGATAAATATAGAAGATAATATCGCGCTCCGAGGCGCGCCCGACGCTCTGGCTTGCGCTGAGAGGTCTGGGGAGGGTCGGCAATTTATGGGTAAACAACACCCCGCGAGAGGCAATTTGGAAGCTGCAAGGCCAGCCGTGTCGAGCCGTGGTGTTGTGCGGAACGCGGAGGCAACAGGCTAATGTCAGAGGTCACATCACCGCGGGCTGCGGACAGGCCCTGATTGTGGTGACCGTGAGACTCACGGTCTGGCCTTTGGACCTGCATATAAACCAGGGCTTGACAACCCTTGGAATGTTGCGCTCTCCGCAGAGGTTGCAGTGGCATACGCGTACCAGTAGCGAGTGGGCTTGGAAATCAAAGACATACATAAGGACGGCGTGGAACGTGACATTTGGTGTCGAGGCTCTCGATGAGACGATGCTGGTCTCGTCATGTTCGTGTGATGGTCGGAGTGGTGAGCGAGTGGGCGTGAGGTCGCCCATTCATTTTCCCCAGTGAGCATTTGTGAAGAGGATCCCGTCCCCACCGAGCAGTGGCATGATGCTTGCTGCCGAATAACTCGCCAATCGCCCAAAAGTGTGTGATGGCGAACACCGTGATCCAGACTCGGTTTGCCAAATCAGATTCCCTTACCGGTCCTCGCCGATGCTAACCAACGCCAGATGGTATCAAATCCTTCCCAAAAAGAGTCCCAGCGGTCTCATCATGCCGGCCAGCTGTCGTGGGCGAGCCCAGTGGCTGGTCCTTCCCTACCCTCGGCTCGGTTTCGTTGCCCAAGCGGGTGAGGTTTTTGGCTTCCCTGCTGCAGCAGTCTTCCTTTTTCATGTTCTCCTTTCTCGCTCAATTCCTCCTGTCAACTCCTTAACCCCCTCGCAACAACCGCCTCCTTGCTCCCCATGGGCGTCGAGTTGTCCTCGTGGCTGCGGCTGCATTTCTGGCACTTCCCCCCGGTATCCCGCGGGTGGGGGATCTGGGCGCCCGTGACGGGGCAGATGTAAACGCGCTTGCTGTAGGGCTGGTGCAGCTGGAAGCACGAGTGGCACTCCTTGTCGGGCCGTATGGACGGGTTCTCGATACGGTAGCCCGTGTTGGGGCAGACGAAGACGGACTGCCAGATAATGTCGTGGCAGGCCTGACAGTGCGGGCACAGGCCGAGCGGGTGGTCGACCTCGGCGCCGGTCAAGGGGCAGAAGAAGGAGGGCTGGGGGGTGGGGTAGGTTAGCGGTGGTGAGGGTGGGAAGGGGTGAGATCGGGTCGGCGTTGTGTGCCCTCGTACCTGTACGACCGACTGTTTCTGTCCCATGGTGGGCGAGCTGCGGTGTTTCTCACTAATGCGGGTGGTGCGGGTGGGATTGGCGCCTCTTATCTCGGCATGGCTGATCGTGTCGTCCCGGGTGAGGCGATGTTTTGTGCTTGGGGAGGGGCAGCAGAGTAAGCAGCGGCAGTGGTGGTCTCCGCCTCAGCTGGCGGGTGACGTCGACTCGTCTGGAGCCGGCGAGGTCGGGGGCAGGGAGAGGGCGGCGACCCAAGGGCGAGCGAAAACACAGAGGGATCGGACGGTTGACGCGACGGGCGGCGGGAAGGGAGATCGTATTAGAAATTCCCGAGGTGAGCGGGTAACTACCTGATGTGTTGGATGGCTCCCCTGCCTTTGCCACGTGCCGGCACAGGGTGCGCTCCTCGCCCTGACTCGCCGGGAGGAGGGAGGGCGGGCTTGTCACTCGCTGCTCGCTGCCCACGCCCTCTCACCACGCCGCCCGTTTTCTCGAACTGTCACTAGCCAGCTGCACCCAATGGGCGAGACCAGGGCTGTGCCATCTGCGGGTCCCGCGGGGCGAGGGGGCAGCAGCCGCGAGTGGGCACCCAGGGAGCACTTGGCTGCGACGCTGAGGGATCGTGCCAGGCACATCCATGGTGCGGCACTGGCCGCCAAGTGAGACCACCGGCCGGGAGGAGAGAGGATCGGCCAACAGCGTGGATGCTTTAGGCTAATCCTCCGGTCGTCGCCCGTTCGCGGCCTTGGACTGGCTGGACGCATGCAGGGCCATGCAGATAGCCACGAGGGAAATGCGGTTCTCGGTCGTCAGCATGCAGCCCATGCCGGAAACCACCTCGCCGCCGATGCGTGTTCGTGTGTGCGAGTGTTTGTGTGACTGGGGAGGGGGGGCAGGAGACCAGGCAGACCATAACAATCTCGGCCTGGCTGTAATGGAGAAGCAGCTGTCCCCGCCCATATCGCTTTCCGAGAGCGTTGAGCGGAGCGTTTGGCGTTCGTTTGAGCCCTGAAGCCCCACAGAGATCGACGGCCCGCTCCGGATCTTCGTCGGGTTCGAAAACAGCGCGAGGGGCGCGAGGGGGCGAAGAGGGACAGAAGAACTGTCGACGTGGACATCCCCAGGATTATCCACTTTCTCCCCCCCACTTATTACCCCTTACACCAGCCCGCCGAGGTTTCTCTTCCTCAAACACCACCCACCACGGT